>OY821520.1:189603852-189867218 GCA_963682025.1 Cordilura impudica | reverse complement strand
GATGTAATAGATAATAATTGGAGTCAATCAGTATTACTGAAGTAATAATTTAAATCGTAATTTCCTCTTTTGAAACAAAAAACTTTTAAGTTATTTGATTTACACTTTGAAACAAATGGCAAATTCAAGTTTATTTCAATGGTAGGATGGTAACGATCTTCTGGTAAAGTAACAAGATCTGCGCGAGATAAAGAGTAGTTTATTGGCTCATTAACATAAATTAAGTCTAAAATCCTTTCATGATCATTATGAACACCATTAATTTGAAAAAGACACAAGTCCGATAAATTATTTATGAAATTATCGTTATCTTCATTTGACACCGTAGGAGTGTAGTAAAAAGAATCAATTAAAAATGTCCATGATATTAACGGCAGCTTAAAGTCTCCAAAAACAAGTATAGAATCTTCAGGGTTAGCCTTTGTTACAACTGATTTTATTGATTCAAAATGTTCATTATAAATCGATTGATCAGAATCAGGAGGTATGTAGCAGCAAGTAATAAAAACTTTTTTTTGATTTAGTTTTAACATAACACCAATAATTTCAATATTCGGTAAAGAATCAAGACGTATTTCTTTAGATGATAGTTGACAGGAGACAGCAATTAGAACACCACCACCAATTGTTTTAGTTTCTCTGTCAAGTCTGTAAATATGAAATTTATTACATAATATCTCAGAGTTGAAGACATTTCTTTTTAACCAGGTTTCAGTAAGAACAATAACATGATGAGAGAAATCAAAGCTGTGTTTAAACAGAGACGTTATTTTTGTGTTAATGCCACGAACATTTTGGTAAATTATAGATATTTGGTTATCATGAAGAGTAGTTAGTTTTTTGGAGCATTTAAATTTCTTAGCGGAAGATGAACAGCATTTCTTGGATTTTCTTTATATTGATATTCACGGACAAGTGTACTAACGGGCCAAAAATCAGGATTAAGTATAATATCGAAGAGATCAGCTGGGACAATAATTTTAAATGAGGTGATAGTTCCCGGTTGAGAATAATTGAACTTATACGTTGAAATCAGTGCATTCGAATCGATTTTAGATTTTATATAGAATTCTAAATCTTCAACTGAAGTTTCTGAAGCTCAGCGGGATACAAACATAGTTTTCTTTGGAGGTATAACTCTCAGCGGGTTATGTATAATTTGATTGTTATTTAAACCAGGAGCAGAAGAATTTTAAACTTGACCATAATTAAGAGGTGTAACATTTTCATGAATTATTGGTACAGTACCAGTAGCTACCTCTGTGTGGGCTGTAAATTTAGAGGACGCAGACGGTAAAGATGATGAATCCTTATCAAGTGAGCTGATAGGTGCAGCACTCGAAGAATATGATCTTAGTTGTATATTTGGGGATTTATTAACTGTTTTTTTACGTTTTGGAGATGAAAGAAGTGGTGTATTAACAAATTTATCTAAATTTGGATATTTAGTGAATAATTCACCAAAATTAGAAAGTTTTCTTTGCAGTGATAAAAAGTTCACATTAAGTTGATCAAGAATTTTTGAAAAAATTGTAGAACTCCACATTAATTTTTCTGTATCGCGTGACTTAAGGCCACTACATTTCAAATGGTAGTTTCCTAAACACAACCAGCAGGATACCATACGTTCATTTCCGATATTAATACAATTAGTCTTTAAGCAATCCATAATAACGTGAAGATTTGATTATAAACTTTTTATAAATTTATTACTTTTACGAATTTGTTTGTTGGGATGTTACTAAATTTGCAAATAGGCTGCTATGTGATGTTAGTGATATATGGGTGATGATGTTACAATAGTAGAAAGTATGTTCGTTTTTAATTTTTGTTGCTATGTGATGGATGCTGTTGTAAAAAGAGTAGAAAATAAGTTCGTTTTTGATTTTTGTTTTCTTATTTAAAATATGTAGTGTTTTTATTGTTGTTCAACTAAGTTGAAACAAGACTGCTATGTGTTGTTATTGCTAAATGGGAATTGTTGTTAAAAGAGTAGAGAGTATGCACTTGATTGTTCGTTTTAAAATATTTGTTTTCTTATTTAAATATGCGGTGTTGTTATTGTTATTTAACTAAGTTTTGTCTATTTCTTTTTATGCTGTATTCTATCGAATTTTGACTATTATGTTTTAAATTTTTATTTATATTGATTTTAATTATTTCGAGAAAGAGTTTATTAAAAATTTAGTGTTAATAATGTAACTTTTTGTAGAACGAATGATATATTTTTAACGCTGGTAATTTCAGTTTTATTTTAATATAAATTACAGATCACAATTTACTTTATGACAAAAAATATTAGCAAACATGTACGGAGCAAAATAACTCACAACTAACTTCGTTGACGACGACAACACTTTCTTGTCGTTATTATTACATGATCCTCACGTTTTGTTGTTACTCTGGACCGACCGCTTCGATTTTTGTTCGCAATTGTGCCATCCTCTTTGAAATCTTTCACAATATATTCCACGGTTCGACGCAATACTTTGAGCTCCTTTGCAACAGCTTGATTGATTTTCCCAATTTTGTGTAAGAAACCAATACGGTGGCGGTTTTTAATCAAATATTTTTTATTTTCACTTTCACGTAACTAAGACCTAATCCTAATTACGACGTTATAACTCCGCCCTTTTTTGTTTAATATCTATCAATTTGCATTTTTTTCAATTATTTGTACTTTCTTTCGGGTAAAAGATTTAAATTCCTGCCACTACCTGTCGTTTTGTAAAAAGCCCAAGCTAAGCATTTACCCAATAAGGAAATTTCTACAAGAAAACTTCTTTTCTCCAAAGTCGCTATTTTCTATTACCTGATAAAAAAAACAATGTTTCTATTGCATATAATAAAATAGTTACTCAATAGTAAATGAAAAATTCCATCTGTATGACTTTTAAACGAAACTATTAGTGAAATACCACATACTTTAGAGATGGCAAATACTTTTACCATGTTTGTTTATATATTTCTTTCGTTTCTGTGCTATACGCGATTGGAACCGAAGGGTTTTCATTGATGCTATGCTGTAAAACCGCTTTTAAGATGCACACTTTCATTTATCGCTTTAAATTTAATGTTTATACCTGAAAAACTAAGCCAACAAATATGACTTCGAGTTTCTCATCTCCCAGACAATCTCCCCGAAAATGTTCCACAGTGTAATTTTTTCTTCTTAATATGGCAAGAATAATGACAACCTCTTGTATGGTTGCATGGAATACTTATAAAATTCTTTAAAAACGGGGACTATCCATATGGCAAAACTACAGAGGCATAATGCTCATATGGAATTCTTCCAAAATTTTATCAAAAATTCTTCTAATTCGCATCCAGGCTAAGATAGAATGATTTCACAATGAAATCAAGTTGACTTCTGACCAACCAGGGTCCTGCAGCAACCTTAATGTGACATTACGCATTATCTTACAAGTTAAAGAATGACAATAAATTCTTCATACGTGATTCGCGACTTTAGCACCGCTACATTTCGAGTTATCCCTCCTAAACTTATAAAACGGCTTTTACTGTTTTAAAAAACTGGTTCGATCGCCCTAATCATACGTGAACGAATGATGAAACTTTTCTTAAAAACATGTACGTAGATATAAACAAAATTTTAAAAAAATCTAAGCAATATTTTTGTTTTTTTGATGGATTTAAATGAAAATTGAGAATCAGCTTTATATAGGGGCCACGGCTAAAAATGGTCGTACAGGATTTTTTTTTTGGACTACTATTTTTGGACACTAAATTTATCGATATATATATGAAAATACGGACCTAACGTCAACTTCAGTCGATCTGATAAGGGTTATTTGTAAGGAGGATAGGTCCGAACGTGCACAGATTTTCTCCAATTTCAAAAGCGTTCGTTCTATGACCGACAAAAGCTTATATGTCAAAAATATATTCATATTTGCGACATGTTATTTGATTTCAACGTTTACATGAAGACAGACGACGGTCTGACATCGCTAAATCGATTCAAAAAGAGATTCTGAGTCGATAGGTATGAGGACTTTTGTCCAGAGTTTGACATAAATAAAAAAAACTGTCCTTTAGAAAAATCTAAGATTTTAAAATAAAGAATCCGAATAAAAGAGGGACTTATATTTCTACATAAAAATCTGATAACATTTTTCATTTCTAAATTACAATTTTCTGATGAGACACAATCTAGCATTAACTTCTACATAAATAGATATGGTACTTTTGGATCGAACTGAAATATTTGTAATTGACTGAAACAAGCTACAATAGTCTTAAGTGTTGCGTCCTCATATAGAAAATTGTTGCATGCTATGAAACTTTGTTATTGTCTACAAAGTCTTCGACCGTTTTAACTATAGTTTAAGTTTTCAACGGCACTAGTTACTCTAACAATATGGTGATTCTAGTATTTTTGAACATGAACTAGTTTAGTATTATTAAGTTGGGAAGGATTTCGTCAAGTCTTAATTAAAAATAATTACCTATTTCACAGAATCTGCCTTCAGAAAATTTAAAAATCTTATTTATATTTTGTACTATGAACAGTTTTAAGGAACATATTTACTTTACAGAACACGAATATCTCTTCAATTTATTGATTAATTCTTTACTAAGCATCCAATAATAAGTGTCACTAGGGGCTGTCCACAGGGAGGCATTCTGTCGCCACTTCTTTATAACTTAGTCATAGATGCATTACTCGAGTATCTGAACGAATTAATATTCACGACCTACGGCGATGCAAACAATCTTGTTATATCTATGATTGATTTGGGTGAATCTAAAATATCGGAGAGTAGGCAGCTGGCTCTAAAGCAAATCCTCAAATAGTGTCTGCAAAAGGATTGTTATTAACCCATTCAATATAATACTGATACCCTTCACTAGACGAAGAAAATATTATCACGGTTACCCTGGATATATCCCTTATTTGGAATAACTACTTAGATTCAATTAGAAAGGAAGCTACCCGAGCATCATATATCTGCCAAAGGATTTTTAATGGAATGTGGGGCTTAAGACCTCAAATGAATTTTTTTATTTAAACTTAATTCTAAACCATTAGCAACTTAGGCTACTGGTTTAATCCTCAAATGAATTATTAGTTCTTTAGAACTTTTGTTAAACCAATGGTTACTATGCTACTGAATCATTGTGGATTAAAGTTGAGCATTGCCTTTATTGGTATCACAGGGGCGAACAAAACATATCCAGCTGCATTGTAATATTAGAACTAAACACTAAACCAGTGAATCTTGGGAACCGGAACAGGATACTCACGTCGGGTTCATTGATGGCTTAAAACAATGTAGTAAGTCCACAGGAGCGGGAATCTACGGTCCCAACTTCCCACGTAATTTTTCCATGGATAAATTCCCCTTCATATTCTTAGGCGAAAATTTTCAGCATATATGTATAAGCGACTAAATGTCTTAGAACAATGATAAGCAAGGGCGGTACTAAGGGTCTACAAATAAGTTTCCATCGTTTGAAAAATTACGCGCAACCGTAAGTAAAGTTAAAACTTTCAGATGTAGAACGACATTATCGTCAAGTTCGACATCTTTCAGCAACATAACCTTAAAATATTAGCGAATGTGTTATCAGAATAATATATTTTTTTCGTGCGAAAATGTCGAGTTTTGAGTCGAAGCAACATTTGCGGGAATTTTTGATTTACTTCCTCAATTTGAAAAAATCTGAACATCGATTTTTTGTAGAAGCATAAGATGAGACTTAAATGAGAGAAGTTGCCGTGAGTATTTAAGAATGGTGAATTTGGTACCGAAGGCAAAGAACGTAGCGGAAGGCCCTCTTGTGTTTGCATTTTGAACTGCTGATTATTTTGAGCATTACAATACCAATGTTAGCTGTGTTATCACAAGAACTTAGTATTATATATGGTTTACGCAATGAGTCAATTTACGTTGAGAAATATTAAAAACTTATTTTCAAATTGGAAGACGAGCATTTTTACCGAAAAATCATCTTTTCTGACGTAGCTCATTTTCATCTCGGTGGTTAAGTCAACAAGCAAAATTGTCACATCTGGGGCACAAAGAATCTACACATGACTGCTGAATGATCACATGTTTTTCGTCTTTACTTTTTTTTTTCGCAATTTTGAATTTTTTTAATTTGAATTTTTCTTTTAACAAAATAACTTCAGAAAATTTGAAATTATGTTAATGACAACCCTATTTATTTGTTGTTAGTTTGGTTAAAATGAGTAATGAAATAAAAGTACGCTCGACCATTATTAAATATTTTCAACAAAATCCAACTTGGCAATACAAGAAGTTGGCCAAAGAATCAAAGGTCTGCCATCTAACTGTTTCTAATTAATTTAACAATTTATAAGAAGCCTGGATCGGAAAGAAGGAAAGGTCCACATGATGTTTGTATGGCCAACACATTCTGTAGAAAAGCAGCCCAGTTAGCTCAGTGCTCGGACTATTTGGCACGAAAAATTGAAGCCAATGCAGGTTTAAAAATATAAAAAATCCAAAAAGTTTCAGACAGGAACGCTACAAAAAAATTTAGAGGCCGAAAACAGAGCAGTCCAAAAAGTTTCAGACAGGAACGCTACAAAAAAATTTAGAGGCCGAAAACAGAGCACGTCCAAAAAGTTTCAGACAGGAACGCTACAAAAAAATTTAGAGGCCGAAAACAGAGCACGGAAATTGAAATCATATTTCACAAAAAAAAATACTCTTTCTAAATAATGGACGACGAAACGTATGTAGTGGCAGAGTTTTGGTAGCTTCCAGGTTAAAATTTTTGTAATACTGATGCTCGAGCAAATGTGTAAGATAAGTTAGGACCCCAAAAACAGCCGAAATTTCCAAAACAAAGATCCTGGTATGGCAAACAATATGCAGTTGCGGCAAAAAAAAACAAGTTATCTATTACAACGGGCTCTATAAACATCGAAATTTGTATCAAGGAGTATTTGCAAAGAAGACTAATTCCATTCATAATCCATCACAATGTGTCCGCATATTTTTGGCCCGGTTTGGCATCCTGTTACTATGGTAAGAAAACTCTTCTGTAGTAGAAGAACAATAACGTGGTTTTTGTACCAATAGAGGCAAATCCTCCGGCGATTAGACCAGTGGAGAGAGCTCTTTTGAAAAGGGAGTTGAAGAGCACAAAAATACCAAAATGCGACAGAAACCACCATAAAATCCCAAATGGAAGGGTCCAGAAATAGTGATTAGAACTATAGAAATTATTTTTTTTAAGCCTTAATATAATTTCAATTAAATAAAAAAATAAATATAAACTCTAGGTTCAATGATGTCCTCTTTATTACATTTTATGTTTAATAAGATTTTTTCGATCTCAGTCCTTACATTATTTTGTTTCTCTGTATAAGTTTATAACATATAAATATTTGTCTGAATTGTAATTTCCATAAAAACTTAAACGACAAACCTAGCTTTTGCACAATTAACCGAATAAAAAAGTTTTCATCATTATATTTTGTATTTCTCTTCCGCATAAAATTTGTGCATTACTTCATGAAATTGCAAATACATATTTCATTTTCAATTTCGACTGGTCCCCCAGACAGTAACACAAAATATAATAAAATATTTGTTAGGCAACTCTTTAAACTGTTCATAAAGGAAAGAGAATCTTTAAGGAAACACCTACAAAAAACTTTTAATACTTTTGAGTATTTTAGTGTTGGAAGAATTTTTCAAAATTGTGATGTTTATTTTCGTTTAAATAACAGGCAACCCTGAGTAAGGCCATACAAATAGGGTATAAAAAATATCTACGAGTTTAAAAAACTTTGCTGTCTTTTATGTCTTATTTCGAGAATATTGCCATATTTTTCGTGATTTGTAATATTTTTTAAAACCTGGGTCTTTTATTTAAATTATTTCAAAAGATCGTATTTTTTGGAAAAAGATCAAAATATTTTTTTCAATTTTTTTTTTTTTTTTTTTTTTTTGATAAAAAAATCAAGAGTTTATAAATTTGTAAATTCGACCCACGCTAAAATTCACATGTATAGTTTCAACAAAGGGAACGTTGAGTCTCCCTTGGCAAAAGCAAATGAACTTTAAAACAATGTTTGACTGAAAGGGGAGATGCAAAAAGGATAATTAAACAAAATGAAATAAATAAAAACCAGAAAGAGATAAAAACAAATGAAAATAGACAACAC
The DNA here is from genome assembly GCA_963682025.1 of Cordilura impudica. Classification (NCBI taxonomy): domain Eukaryota; kingdom Metazoa; phylum Arthropoda; class Insecta; order Diptera; family Scathophagidae; genus Cordilura; species Cordilura impudica. The sequence continues at coordinate 189,859,048 of OY821520.1, read as the reverse complement.
ACACACAAACACACCCACAAAAAGTTTAAAGAGAATATTTAGAAAAGAAGTGTTAATTTTAAAATAAAACACATACAGTTTTAATATTCATTGATAGCCAACCATTAATGCATTCACGTACACACACACAGAGAAGGAGGACTCTATAGAACACTCAATTATGTTATGTTGTACATGGTTCCGGCTGGTACTTTTTGTGTCTGCTATTAATTGCCTTTCTATTTATGCCTGCCTTCAACATGTACTTACATTTCAAGTATCTGGGTCTGGCTTTATATGCTCAAATTACAAAATTAAAACAATACAGATGACTTTTACTTTTGTTGCTAATACCACTAATATATTAGGATTGTACCCACCATAGGCGCTTAATAATTGTATAACAGACCAGCCAGCCACTAGTCAGCTGTTTAAAATAGTACATACCCCCACTATTGAGTGTTTGTTTGGTTGTGCGGGTAATAATGATGATGATGTTGATGATGTTGACGATCCCATGTTTATGGCCGAGAATATTATTGTGTGCTGTTGACGACAACAATATAATGCCAACAGCCAAACACCCAGTCAAGCATATAGCCAGCCAGCCAGCAATCAAACAATTTTTAAATCCAGCCTTGTTAAAGCGAAATAGCGGAACAAACACACCCAAGGTCGCTGACATCCACCACGCCCTAGATACGCCTCAAATTCATCAAAAGTAACAGGAGCTCATAATTTAGCAAAATTACCAAACCATACACAGACACACACACGAAAATATTGGATGTTACTCTTTGTTTGTTATTTTCTTTAATTTCATGTTGTTGTTTCTTTTGCGTATAGTAATGAATGTTGTTATTGCTATGCCACCTAGTTGCTGTTTGACGAGGGTGTGTTTGAATTGTTCTTGTACTGTGTTATGTTGTGTTGTTACTTTTAGACTTCCTTCCTGGTGTTGTGTGAATGTGAGCGTATGATGTAATTGAATCCAGAATCTAATGTTAGTGCTGCTTTTACTTAAAGACTTTCCTTTTCATTTGCAAAAGTGCACTAAAAATATGTTTACATTTTTGTTCTCAATTAAAGAGGTGTGTGTATTTTTTTTTTTTTTGTTTGTGGCAAAAGTTAATGTATCAGAAAGAGAAATAAAAAATAATAAGACAAAATATGTGGCAATTAGTGTCAATCAAGGGAGGTAGGTAAATTTTAGCGAGAGTTCAACGTTTAAAATTCAATTCAAAATATATTCCGAAAAATGTTTACACTATACCACAAAATTTGATGGACGGTTAGAAATTTTCCTATAACTTCTACAAAAGGTTTAAATTTTATATTTAACTATGTTTACCATTTTATTAGAAACATTGCGGCATTTCCGGCAATTTTCACTATGATATTCGTGATTAGCAGGTCACAATACGTTGGTATACCAAATTTCAGACCGATCGGAGGTATGGCCTTTTCGGAAGTACACCCGAAGCATAATATAGCTCGGTACAACAAATTAGGAATGCAATGCTAATGGAATCTTTAAGTAAATAAAACAAAATGGTAAAATTCTTCCTATTTTAGATTATTTAACTCCTTATCCTGGAAAATAAATGCTGATTGTCTCAAATAAATTTATATTGAGAAGGTTGTGACCACTATTTTCAAATATGATTTATAGTTAGGAAAAAAAATATAGCACCACTTTTTCTTATTATTCCAAAAGCAAACAATTAGTATTGGTATTTCTGTTGATATTTGATATTTACTTCTTGGAAAGAATCATTTACATATTATACCTTTGTATAAGTTAGGTGGAAAGGTGAATGGTCTTAACTACAGCGAAATAGCAAAGCTAAGTGTTATTCCTAAGTTAATGGAGAAACTTGTTTCTGATTATCTCTCCTATCAACTAAAGTCGGCTATGTCTCCATTTCAACATGGCTTTTTGAAGTCAAGGTCAACAGTTACTAATGTTCTAGAATTTTCGACTCATGTTTACAAAAGTTTCGTTCGAGGTGAGCAGGCGGATGTGATATACACTGATTTTTAGTAAAGCTTTTGATAGGGTGGATCATAATATTTTTCTTTTCAATCTAAGACTCATTGGCATACATGAATCTATTATTATTTTGTGGATTGAATCGTATCTTACATTTTGAACTCAAAGAGTCGTGTTTCGTAATATTGAATCTAAGATTGTAAGAGTTACTTATAGCATTCCCCAAGGTAGTCATAGTAGTAACGGGGCCATTATTTTTACTATTCGTATATGATCATCCGACTGTAATTCGAATTGCAACGTCCTTATGTATGCAGATGATGTTAATTTATTTCACAATTTCAATGACAATGACTCTTCAATGTGAGCTTGATTCTTAAGAAATGAAAACATATGGTATTTTACAGAAGGGGAATTTTTTTCTAAAGAGTATTGCATTAATGGAATAGTATTAGATACCGTTCGAATATTTCTAGATCTTGGTGTATGTACGGATAGGAAACTTGACTTCATTGGTCATATGAGTATGATTGTTAATAAGGCAGGATCTACTCTTGGTTAAATGATGTGCTAAGCAGTTTGATCTATATGTTACTACTCGTAAACACAGCACTTGTAAGGCCAATTTTTCAATCTGCATCAATAATATGGAATCCATATTATCAGGTTCACACCAATTCAATTGAGTCTGTGCAGAAAAGAGTAGGAAGACCATGCTGGGTGTTATTCAACCTTGCTAATGGTAATGTTGACTCGGAGTTTCTTTTATAAAATGTAACTTTTAACATACTTTGTAGATTCACATTTTAATCCGCTTCATTTGGACTATTATAGGACTAATTATGCTAATTCTTCTCCTTTCGGCAGAATTTGTCATGATTAAAATGTGTTACACAATTTCGTTGATTTTAATTCCTCAATTAACTATTTTTTGTTCTTTATTGTCTAAATTTAAATTTGTCTGTTAGTTAATATCAGCTGATGACATAATCTGTAGCTGATTTACGACCACACAATTTACTCGCCAGCTCTTGTTTGGAATCCAGCAGGGTCCGGACTCTGATGTATACGCTATCTCCACGTTAAGGGGACGTGCCCCCTCGGTCATGGTTAAGTGAGGGGCGGGGTTTGGTCGTTAAAAAAAACATTGCTTACGAAAACGGTAGTACTGCTCTTGGAATTGTTATCGATATTGTTTTTTGCATTTAAACTGAAAATGGCTCAAAAATAACTTTTCCCCCGATATTTATTCCCTTTTTCTAATTATGAATAGGTAATGTTTATTTTAAAACTGTTTTTCCCTATTTCGCATTAGTTTTCAAAATATAAGTAATTTTTCTTTATTATTTGATATTGAGGCAAGATCAGTGACATACGAGAACTCCTCAACAGAATACAAAATAACAGACCAATTGATTGTGGTTTTGTTAAGGAATCTAAAGACGTGGTGGCCGAGTTTTGGAGTGACTGATCTTTTTGATTAGTATTTCGCAAACCCTAGAACATTTGATGAAATGATTTGAAAGTGGCTCATCTTTTTCGAGTAGTAGTTCGCCGCCTCCTCACTTTTCCTTGAAATAGTTTGAAATTGCAAGGATAATTTGAATTAATAATTGATAATTTCAAAACATAAATTTTTAAAAGGTCGTGATGGAAAATTTTCAGTATAATTATATATTACTTGAAATAATAGCAAATTTTCACACATTTGTATAGAGAGTGGTTGATCTTTTTCGAGTAGTAGTTCGCTAACAGCTCAATTATTGTCAGAATGCTTTGATATTTTAAGGACGTAATATCCTCATGTTTCCAATTTTAGAATGTTTAAGTTTATACTACGTGTTCCTTAAATATTTTTTGGTATATCGATGTCAAAATTGCATGGAGTGCATTATTCATATATTTGTATGGAAACAGACTGATATTTTTGGAATAGTAGGTTGCCAACAGCTCAATTTTGTATTTGTATTTTGTATTTATTTAATAAATGCGATTTTCCATTACAACAAGACACAGTATCTTATAAATTACAGTAATGGAATCAGATAAGTTATTCACTATATATTTAATATCAGTAACTGTTAATCTAAATTTAAAATATTATAAATTACAATTAAAAAAAATTAAAAAAAAATCAAATAAAATCAATTAAAGTGCTGGTATAGTAATTTTCTAAACCCTATTGCGTTGCTTGTATTTTGCATGACATTAGGAAGCTGATTCCAGAGACGAATAGTTAGAATAAAAAATTGACATTCAGAGGCATGGTCCCGGTATTTAAATTGAATTATTCGATTCCCTCTGGAAGATCTTGCGAGCTTTAATCGTTCAAAAAGATATTTTGGAGCCTTTGTTATAATAATTTTATGTAGGAATATAATGTTCTTGAATTTAATATAGTTGTCAAATGACATGTGTAAGACATGACACGAGTATTGGGATACATGATCAAATTTTCTTAATCCAAAGATATAGCGAATAATGTTGTTGAAAGTTACAGTAAGTTTTCTGTTATCCCTAGAGTTGCAACCTGTGAAAACCTCAGATGCATATAGCAATGTTGGTAAAAGATATGTTTTAGCAAGTAGCAATCTTATTTTCAGTGGAGTAAAGTGCTGTGTTAACCATAATCATACTATAAATTCTGCCACAGGATTGATTAATATGATCTGACCAAGTCAGAGTTCCATTAAACACAACTCCGAGATTTCGTACAGAGTCCACGATGTCAATTTTAGAGCCCCCCAAGGAAGACATTAATCTCATTCTCCAAATGCATCACTTTCTTCTTTATTATAATACACTTAGATTTATTTGGATTAAGTCGTAGACCATTTGCCGTTGCCCAATTTAGAATACGTTTGAGATCATAATTTAGTTCTTGAGTTTTGGAAATAATTGAATCCTTGGTACTACTTAAATATAGCTGAATGTCATCAGCGTACATCTGAACCTTAGAGAATTTAATTTGTTGTGGAAGATCTTTGGCATATATTGAATAAAGTTGTGGTCCAAGGATTGAACCCTGTGGTACCCCTCTTATAACTTGCAGTGAGATTGAGATGGAGCTACCATTCGCAACAGATTGGGATCTGTTTGTGAGATATGAAAACATGAGTCTAACTGCTAATGTAGAAAAGTTAAAAAACCTCTTCAGTTTGAGGCATAAAATTGAGTGGTGCACCGTGTGAAATGCCTTTGAGTGATCCAATAAAACCAAAAAAGATATTTTTCCATCATCCATGTTACTTCTTAACTCCTCACCTACATCAGATAAAGCTGTTATACAGCTATGTTGTGGCGTGAAACCAAATTGACGCTCTGTAAGTAAGTTGTTGTCGTTTAAATACCTAAAGATTTGGCTGTGTAAAAGGTGCTCGAAAACTTTTGAGAGATATGGAAGAATTGCAATCGGGCGGTATTCGTTACCCGTTTTTGGTATTGGTATAATTTTGGCATGTTTCCACACCATTGGAAAGATGCTAGTAGTGATTATGAAGTTAAACAAGTACATTATGAAACGGACAATCCATGGTAAAATCATTTTTATAAATCTGGGGTGTATATTATCAAGGCCCACTGCATTCGATTTAATAGCATTGAAACTTTCAACTACCTCTGTTAGTGTTACACACTGAAAGTTAAATTTGGGAATGTTTAAATTATTACAGGGAAAATCATCATAAAATTCGTTATTTACGGCTGGTAGAGGAATATTTACAAAAGCTTCATTTAGCGCATTAATGTCAACATTCATTGATTGATTAATTGTCTTATTTATTCCAATTTCGCGTATTTGTTTCCAGGTTTTTTTTACTTCCAATAGCTGTATTAAATTTATTAAAATAATAGGAAGACTTATCATGCCTTATTTTGGAAACAACCGCTTTCCTAGCCATCTTATATTCGTCGTGATATTCTGATATCCTGTAACGTTTCCACTTCTGATACAGACTATCACGGTGTTCTATTAGCATCTTGGTTTCCATTGTGACAAGGTCTATCTCTATTTTTAATAGTTTTCGTTTTGTTGAGGACATGTTTGTTGTAAATTCCTAAAATTTTACGATTAAGAAATGACAGGTTGTTCTCCAACAGTCGGTAAATAGAAAATTTGATCCCATGAAAATCACGATAAGTAAATGTTTGGGGCTGGGTTTCTATTGCAAAATCATATGATAAGAAGAGTAGATCGTGCTTTGAAAATGCTGGTGCTGCTAACTGATCATAATGAAGGACTTTACTTTCATTACTGGTAAAGAAAAGATCAAGCAAAGTGCTATTTGTTGACGTGAAGTGTGTAGGTCTCGTTGTGTTGACAGCTGACAAGTTAAACATCGACATTATAGTGGTAAGATTTTGGTTAGAATGGCTTAAAATATTGAAAAAGTCATCTAAGAATATAGTCAGTTGCAATTGTTGAAAAACCATTTTAAAAAAAATTTATAAATTTTTTTTAATTACTGATATTTTTCGAGTAGTAGTTCGCTCACCAAACACCTTTCATCCGAGCGTTTCAATATTTTAGGAAAATAATCTGTTGATATGAGGGACTACAATTTGTACTAATTTTTACCATGTATTTGTGGAAAACTTCTTGTAATATGAAGTCAAACTTCCATGGAGTGAAGGTCTTCTTACATTTGTATGGAAAATAGTCGAGCTTTTTGTGGGAAAGGTTTGAAATTTTACATAAATACTATTCTTACATTTTCAACTCTAAAAATATATTTTTTGGCCAAGTCATTGTGAAAAATGTTCTTTAAAATTATCTCAAACATGAAATAAGAGCATATTTTCACACTTTTGTATGGAAAGCGACCGATGTTTTTCGGTAGTGGTAGTTCGTCCGAGCCACAATTTTGGTCAGAATACTTTGAAATTTGAAGTACATATTTTCAACTTTCAAATGTATAAATTTGTACCATGTTTTCTTTCATAATGTTTTGTAAATCGATGCCAAATGTCATCGGAGTGCTGATCTAGTTGTTCGCCCAATTTTAACGACGACTTAATTTTTTAAAAGAATCATCTGTGAATAAGGTCAATTATTTTTTTTGTAATTTTTTTTTTTATTTTGTATTTTTTGTCGAGTAGTAGTTCCTCAAAGCTTCCATTTTTGGCGGAATGCTTTGAAACTTGTAGGAAGCGTTCTCTTTACATATAATCATAGTTCTAACGAATATCATTATACCCTATACCACTATGTGGTTTGGGTATAATGACTTTGTGCTGCTGTTTGTAACAACCAAAAATATTTGACCTAGACCCATCTTTAATTATACCGATCGAATCAGAATCACTTTCTGAGTTGATTTAACAATGTCCGTCCGTCCGTCCGTCCGTCCGTCTGTGTGTCCATGTAAAGTTTGTAATCAAACTGCAGGTCGAAAATATGAACATATTTTGATGAAATTTGGTATATAAGCTTCTATCGGCCATGGGATGAACGCTATTGAAATTGGTGAGAAGCGGTCCATGTTCGGACCTAGCCCCATACAAATTACCCATATGAAATCGACATAAATTGCCATAAGATCCAAATTGTCATATAGATCTTACTCAAATTGGGTTTGTATGCGTTCATTACATCCATTAATGAGTAGTCCAAAAATGATTCCTTTGACCCCATACAGAGCTGCTTCCCGATCTTCACTTAAATCTATTAAAAAACAAAAATATTGCACTGATTCTTCTCAAATTTTGTTTGTATATATTTTTGCAAAATACAAGAGACTTTACCAAACATGATCAGGATCGGTCCATTTTTGGACCTAGTCCCTATATAGATATAGCATCCGATATGAACTTTTTAATATCTGGAGCCAAAAAAATTAATAAAAATCCCACTCAAATTTGGTTTTTGCTTATTTTCTATGTCCAGTTAGTTGGGCCTAAGAGATAGGGTTTCTAAACGCATGGTATAGGGTATCGTATAGTCGGTCTAGACCGACTATAATTTTCTTACTTGTTTTTTGTTAAGTTATTGTAGAAATTTTTCTGGAAAATGTCATCAAACTTCAAAGAAGAGCATATTTTCACACATTTGTATAGAAAGTGGTCAATATCAGTCGAGTATTGCTATACCGGCGTCACAGTTTTGGTCGGAATGGCTTAAATTTTTTATGAGTAATCTATGCATATAGTCAGTTACAAACAGTGAAATAATTTTAAAAAATTTATATTTTTCCGATCTTTTTCGAGTAGTTGCCAACATTTTTGCCGGAATGCTTTAAATACTAATAGTTTTTTCCCAAGTGTTCTATAAAATTTTTTTGAAAATAGACATCAAACATATACGAAGAACATATTTTCATACATTTGAGTGCAAAGTGGATGATTTTTTCCGAAAAATTTTTCATTTGTTGGAATAGGTTCTCGTTCGTACGTGAGGCGTCGTTAAAACACCGAATACAATCCAAAATACTTAGTCTTTTCGTAAGTTCTGTTACAAGTTTTTCAAAGCAGTATGCTTTGAAATTTTAAATTGAATGATCTCGTTATTCCTATTTTTTGGTAAAATTTTCTATTGCAAAACAAATTCAAATCAGTTTGGTTTCAAATTTTGCGTAAGTAATATGGAGTGGGGCAATAACAAAAATTGCATCGCGGTGATTGCAGTGCACAAATGCGGAAATAGCGCAACTCAAATATGCACGTTGCTAAAAAAAAACTCGCAATATCAAAAATATTTATTTATCGTACCAACGATCGTTTTTTAGAATTTTCTCAAGTGGAAGACAAGGTGAGAAGTGGTCGACCTCGTGTTGTTCGTACGAGTGGAGTCATAAAAGCTGTGCGTGAGCGGATTCGCCGACATCACTTAAGAAAGCAAAAGCTCATGGCTAGAGAAATATATATCTCTTTCAGATCCATGTAACGACTAATTCGTGATGACCTCCACATGAAGGCTTTTCGCAGGTGCACTGGCTATCTTTTAACTCCTCGACTAAAACAAATATGATTGGAAAGATGTAAGAAGCCATTGCAGTGGCAAGGAAAATATCCTTTTTACGGATGAAAAAATTTTTATAGCGGAAGAAGTTTTTAATTTTTTTTTTTTTTAAGTTCCGCGAAGCTGAGTGGCTTGTCTGCAGATTCTAATTTTGGGTCCTGGGATAAGCCGGATTTGGCTAGTTTTGCATCGACAGACCAAAGCCTCTGGTGTGAATCGAACCCACGACCCCCGCATGATAGGCTAGCACGCTACCTACTCACCTACCGGGGCAAAAGCAAAAGGACAAAGAAGAAGCTAAATTTACTGTGGTTCAGGGGGTTCAGGGAAGTCATCGTCCAACATCCCTTATTTTCTAGTGGGGAGTATCCCATAAAGGTGTCACTTCTTTGCATTTTTAGGAAAAGGGCGTAAAAACTGGAGCAAAGGTGTACCAACGAGATGTCTTGGAAGGCGTGGTGAAAGACTTGACAACAAACCTCTTTCAAGAAGACTCTGCACAGGAACACAAAGCCAAAACAACTCAAGAATGGTTACGTCAGAATATTCGAGCAGAAGATTGGCCTTCGGGAGGCCCAGATTGGAATCCTCTTAATTACCCATTGTGGCCAGAGCTAGAGGGTATGGCCTGCAAAGTTCGCCATCAAAATTTGAAGAGTCCTCTTATTTCAGCAGCGTCATAAATACTAATCGAAACCATACGTGCCGCTATAGCCCAATGGCCTGAGCGTGTCATTACAGAGAGAGGCGACCATTTTGAATAAGATGTTGATTTTCAGAAATATTATTATTTAATAAAAAAAAAAAAAAAAAAACTACAAAACTTTAAAAAAAAACTAGTTTCTTTAATTATTACACTATATTGTTATTGTAACAGAACTTATGGCAGGGCTAAGTACACTACTAAAACCATTAAGCATGGAAGGTCAAGCGTAATGCATGGATCAAAGCCATAATTGACCAACACGTTTACGTCAATATTTTTGATACTGTGATGCTACCGTTCGAAGAAAATAAGATTCCTCTGGTTTGGCCTTTCCAACAAGATAATGACCCCAAGCACACTAGTAAGAAAGCAAAGGAATGGTTCGGAAGAAATTCGGTGAAAGTTTTGGATTAATCTGCGCAGTTTCTATCGAAAATCTTTTGGCTGATGTCAAAAAAGCAGTTTATGCTTCTAAGCCAACCAGCAGCGGATCACTTTGGGAAGTCAGTCCTGGAACAAAATTCATCTAAAATGAAACCAGGATTTGGTTGAAACGATGCCTAGACGATGCGCAGCCGATATTACCAATAAAGGCAACGCAAATAAATGCCAATTTTATAAAATAATCTTACATTCAATATAAAATCATTTTTAAGTAATGAAGCCATTATTTATTTCATATTTTTATAATTTTAAGTGCATACTTGAAAAGTGGTGCTATTTTTTTTTTTTTTTTTATTAATTTTCATAAAGTTCCTTAAATTCGTTGAAAACTTAAAAAAAGTATGATTTTCTTAATTTTTTTGAGTCTTCTACTTCTAAACAAGTAAGAGTGTTAAATTCGGCTGTGCCGAATCTTTGATACCCTCCACCTCGGTTTGAATATTGATAATAAATGTAAACAAAATATTGGAAAAATAGGCATGCGTTTCCTATATGCATGCGTTTCCGGTTATATGACATAACTTCTGATTTAATTTAGTTTTTGCTAATTAAATAGCTCGCCCTTACCCCCATTGCAAAGGTAGTGGTTGTGTAGGTTGGCTATATTTATTAAATCGTGCTAATTGGAGATGGCTGTATAGTTTCTTTTAACTGGCGAAATATTTTTTCATTGCGGCCATGTAGGTCGGATGGAGTAACAAAGTAATAACCAAAAAAAGCTCTCTCAAATTTTTTATTAAAACATTGCCATATTTGGAAAACATAGAGAATAAATTTATAAAAATATATAATCAAATTAGGGATGCCAAACGCAAAAAACCAAATGTCCCAAACATTTTAAATAAAATAATTTGTTATATTTATTTTCTGAAAAACTTCAAATATTCATAAAAAAAAAATTGTGAAAATTTATATATAAATAACATTCTCATCAAATTGCGTTTATTTATGTAACAATTTTTATGTTCGCAATTCTTAAATATCATTTGAGGTTTTATAAAATTCATTGAATTTAAATTAATATTTTCTGTAGTCCGATTCTGTAAATTTCAACGATCCGACAATCGCAAAATATATCGACAGCTATTGTTGTTTGCACTAAGGATTAAGTGATTCACTAAGTACATACATACATCTTATCAACAGTCGACAAATCTATTTTTCTATTTATTTAAATTGTAAACGAGTGGCATCTCTGTCAAAATAAGCGAAAAACACAAAGAATAAAAAAAAAAATTACTTCGTGTTTGACAGGATGATTTTATGTTTATATTTAATATCTTTATTTTTTTTACTAATATTTCTGTTTATTTATTTGAAAATGAAAAAATGAATTGAATATGCTATTTAATTTAATTTTTTTATTTATATAAAAAAGTTTTTTAATAGAAACAAAATATTTTCACTATTTTATGATTTTTATTTATGTATGACGACATTTCAACCTAAAAATTTAAGTTTTTATCGATTGAATAAACTACACAAAAATGGTTGTCGTTTAGATAACAACAACAGCTGACTTTAACAATAGCGAATATCGTTTAAAAATTTTACTAATATTTTTGCTTTTCTTTTTTAACGATTCGACTATCGTTAAAAGAAGTTACTGAAAAGCTATTAATTTCTCCTGAATGCCAATATTTATACCCTATACCACTATGTGGTTTGGGTATAATGACTTTGTGCTGCTGTTTGTAACAACCAAAAATATTTGACCTACCGATCGAATCAGAATCACTTTCTGAGTTGATTTAACAATGTCCGTCCGTCCGTCCGTCCGTCCGTCTGTGTGTCCATGTAAAGCTTGTAATCAAACTGCAGGTCGCAAATATGAATATATTTTGATGAAATTTGGTATATAAGCTTTTATCAGCCATGGGATGAACGCTATTGAAATTGGTGAGAATCGGTCCATGTTCAGACCTAGCCCCCATACAAATTACCCATATGAAATCGACATAAATTGCCATAAGATCCAAATTGTCATATAGATCTTACTCAAATTGGGTTTGTATGCCTTCATTACATCCACTAATGAGTAGTCCAAAAATGCTCCCTTTGACCCCATACAGAGCTGCTTCCCGATCTTCACTTAAATCTATCAAAAAACAAAAATATTGCACTGATTCTTCTCAAATTTTGTTTGTATATATTTTTGCAAAATACAAGAGACTTTACCAAACATGATCAGGATCGGTCCATTTTTGGACCTAGTCCCTTTATAGATATAGCATCCGATATGAACTTTTTCATATCTGCAGCCAAAAAAATTAATAAAAATCCCACTCAAATTTGGTTTTTGCTTATTTTCAATATCCAGTTAGTTGGGCCTAAGAGATAGGGTTTCTAAACGCATGGTATAGGGTATCGTATAGTCGGTCTAGACCGACTATAATTTTCTTACTTGTTTTTTTTTAATGTAAACATTTTTTAAATGTAAACATATTTGGTGTTTTTTTGGAATTTGATGCAATTGATGTCTTCTAAAGTTAAAATTATTATTTCCGACGTTTTGATATGATTTTCTGAAATTCAGTTAATATTTTCTAATTTATAATTGGAAATTTTAATTCCAGTTTCTAGAATTGATATTTTCTAAAATTTGAATAGAAAATTTAAAAAGTGCTATTTTGTATTTATGTGAATAATAATGCTTTAGTAATTATAAACAATTTTTAAAAATTAGATGTAATCGCAATGAGATATTGTGTAGGTAAAGCAGAATAATAATTCTATATAACTATGTAGCACTGTTTTGAAAGCAAAAAGTCATTGATGAACTCGGTAACTCTATTTTGTAAAGACAACAAAAAGCTAATATGCCAAACTTATGTTCATATTTGTAAAAGAATAATGGAAAAACGTATGAAATAAAAGACCAGCCCGTGTATACTCTTAACATTGTTCTGTATGATATCTATTTCAAAATATTGACATTCATGTTAAAATAGAAATAACTATTGCAAAGCTAATTAGAACAAAAATTGTGGCGCCATCTACTGTGGCATAGTCACGTTGAGCAAAACGAAGTGACACTATGTTAATGCAAAAGAAATGTATTTTACCCACAACAAAATATTGCAGAATTTTATGTAAATAAAATAATATACCGATTTATTTCTAACATGCAGTTATTATGGATATACATATATAGAATATATGTAAATTATCTGTATTATTTAATATGTGTATGTATGTATATGTAAATATTACACACAAAAACAAGTAAGAATATTATAGTCGGTCTAGACCGACTATACGATACCCTATACCATGCGTTTAGAAACCCTATCTCTTAGGCCCAACTAACTGGATATTGAAAATAAGCAAAAACCAAATTTGAGTGGGATTTTTATTAATTTTTTTGGCTGCAGATATGAAAAAGTTCATATCGGATGCTATATCTATAAAGGGACTAGGTCCAAAAATGGACCGATCCTGATCATGTTTGTTTGTATTTTGCAAAAATATATACAAACAAAATTTGAGAAGAATCAGTGCAATATTTTTGTTTTTTGATAGATTTAAGTGAAGATCGGGAAGCAGCTCTATATGGGGCCTATGACTAAGAGTTGTCCAATAGGGACCATTTTTGGACTACTGATTAATGAATGTAATATATACATACAAACCCAATTTGACTAAGATTTGTATGATAGTTTGGATCTTATGGCAATATATGTTGATTTCATAGGGGTCATTTGTATGGGGGCTAGGTCTGAACATGGACCGATTCTCACCAATTTCAATAGCGTTCATCCCATGGTCGATATAAGATTAAATACCAAATTTCATCAAAATATATTCATATTTGCGACCTGCAGTTTGATTACAAGCTTTACATGGACACACAGACGGACGGACGGACATCGTTAAATCGAATCAGATGCTGATTCTGATTCGATCGGTATAATTAATGATGGGTGTAGGTCAAATATTTTTAGTTGTTACAAACAGCAGCACAAGGTCATTATACCCAAACCACATAGTGGTATAGGGTATAAATACAACATCAAACGTTATTTTTGTGTTTTTCTCTTTAAATAAATTAATACATAAAAATTTTTTTTGCTAAATTTACATTGTTTTTTTTTTATTAACAACTGGGTATTTTAGCATTATTTGCTTTAGATGCTGGTGAATTTTTACTCCCTTTATATTAATTCGTAGTGTCTGCTTGTCGAAAAAATTTTGGATTGATTTTAACCCCTTTCCAGTGACCCAATCGATCTGAAAGTCTGCAGGCATGCTCGTGGCAATGACAGAAATGATCTAGTAAATTTTTTTAGTGATGCCAAAACAATGGAAACTTTTAAATTTTTCTACCAGAGTTGATAAAAAAAAATGTACAAAGGGTTAGTTTTTATTATATTATTACCACAATGACCACAAAAACAACAAGTCCAGCTATGACAACAATACAGCATTTAGAATAACAACAAGAACAATATAGAAACATCATATTCTTAATTTTTTTTTAATTTTTCAGAGATTTCCCTGGACCTGTTCCATCGATTTTAATGATTTTTGAAATAGAAATCTTCCCATTAATTTGATGAATCATTCTCACTAAAAATGATCACCTTAACTATCCTAGTGAGGGCGTGATCGTGACAAGAACAACATAGAAAATTATATTTTTCAAGACTTTTTTTAGTTCTTCATTCAAATCTCGGGCCTTAATTGACCGATTTGGACGATTTTAAATAGCAAACTTCTCAGGATGTTAATAAATCATTTTTTATGTCAACAACCACGCTAGCTGCCCGATTGATGCCGTCATCCTGATTTCCACAGACGGACAGACGGACATCGCTATATCAACTCTGGTTGTTATAAGGATCACAAATATATGTATTTTATGGGGTCCAATTTTTTTTTTCTAATTATTACAAACGGAATGACAAACTTATATATACCCTCTGCACACTAGAGTGGAGGGTATAAAAAGTATTTATAAGTTGCTTAAACTTAAAAATGTAAATAAACATTGCGTGCACATAATTACACATCAAAAGTTTTATAAAAAAAACATTTATTTTTTAAAAAATAATATTTTGTTGACAGACCTTTGTTATCGATAACTACTTTCCATCTGCGAAGCATTGAAGCCACCAAATTTTCATATACGATGTTTGGAATGACTTCCCAAGCCTTTTTGTGTCGGCATAGAGATTATCCCTATTGCTTATCTTTAAAAAATAGATTTTGTATTTACAACTTGCCTTAAGTTCTCAATCTAGATCACGACTACATGAAGGCCAATCAAGAACAGTAACCGTATTGTTTATAAATCACTGCTTGAAGTGAAGAGGAATGTGCTTCGGATCATTATCTTGATGAAATTGTCATGTTAAGGGCATATTTTCGGTGCCATATGTCATCATTGCTTCGCTATGGATTCTTCCATATTGAAACTTGTTCATAAAACACTCAATTTTGTGCAGCAGTCCAACTTCACGTGACGACATAGCACCCCAAAATATTATAGAACCTCCTCCATTCTTCAATGTGGCGCGGATGTACATACCCTTTTCCACCGCTGAGACTCTATTAATTTTTGTTTCAACCATACCACAGCGCTCCAATAGCAAATACTAGTCTCATCTTTCGGGCATTTATTCCAAAGTGTTCAGATTCTCGCAATCGTCGTTTTACTGTATCTACAGATGGTTTACTTCATTTTCACTCAATTTCTTTTTCAACTCGCGGGCAATTTTTGCATCTTCTCGATCTGTTGTAATTCAGCTTCTTTGATTACGGGCCACTTTCTCTGTAGTCGAATGCTTCTTGAAATAATTCAACGTGTTGCAAACCATGGTTTTAGAAACTTTTAAGACTGCTGCAATGTCCCGGTAAGTGCTTACAATGAAAACACTCCATGTAATCACAATCAAATAAATATAACTAACGGGTGATTTTTTAAGAGCTTGATAACTTTTTTAAAAAAAAAAACGCATAAAATTTGCAAAATCTCATCGGTTCTTTATTTGAAACGTTAGATTGGTCCATGACATTTACTTTTTGAAGATAATTTCATTTAAATGTTGACCGCGGCTGCGTCTTAGGTGGTCCATTCGGAAAGTCCAATTTTGGGCAACTTTTTCGAGCATTTCGGCCGGAATAGCCCGAATTTCTTCGGAAATGTTGTCTTCCAAAGCTGGAATAGTTGCTGGCTTATTTCTGTAGACTTTAGACTTGACGTAGCCCCACAAAAAATAGTCTAAAGTCGTCAAATCGCATGATCTTGGTGGCCAACTTACCGGTCCATTTCTTGAGATGAATTGTTCTCCGAAGTTTTCCCTCAAAATGGCCATAGAATCGCGAGCTGTGTAGCATGTAGCGCCATCTTGTTGAAACCACATGTCAACCAAGTTCAGTTCTTCCATTTTTGGCAACAAAAAGTTTGTTAGCATCGAACGATAGCGATCGCCATTCACCGTAACGTTGCGTCCAACAGCATCTTTGAAAAAATACGGTCCAATGATTCCACCAGCGTACAAACCACACCAAACAGTGCATTTTTCGGGATGCATGGGCAGTTCTTGAACGGCTTCTGGTTGCTCTTCACTCCAAATACGGCAATTTTGCTTATTTACGAAGCCATTCAACCAGAAATGAGCCTCATCGCTGAACAAAATTTGTCGATAAAAAAGCGGATTTTCTGCCAACTTTTCTAGGGCCCATTCACTGAAAATTAGACGTTGTGGCAGATCGTTCGGCTTCAGTTCTTGCACGAGCTGTATTTTATACGGTTTTACACCAAGATCTTTGCGTAAAATCTTCCATGTGGTCGAATAACACAAACCCAATTGCTGCGAACGGCGACGAATCGACATTTCACGGTCTTCAGTAACACTCTCAGAAACAGACGCAATATTCTCTTCTGTACGCACTGTACGCATTCGTGTGGTTGGTTTAATGTCCAATAAAGTAAACTGAGTGCGAAACTTGGTCACAATCGCATTAATTGTTTGCTCACTTGGTCGATTATGTAGACCATAAATCGGACGTAAAGCGCGAAACACATTTCGAACCGAACACTGATTTTGGTAATAAAATTCAATGATTTGCAAGCGTTGCTCGTTAGTAAGTCTATTCATGATGAAATGTCAAAGCATACTGAGCATCTTTCTCTTTGACACCATGTCTGAAATCCCACGTGATCTGTCAAATACTAATGCATGAAAATCCTAACCTCAAAAAAATCACCCGTTATTACCGGAATTTGTAAATATAGAAAAATATTCACTGTTCCTAACTTAGTGCATGATTAATTTATTTCACAAATTTTAAAAAAGATCACAAAGAAAAAACAAGTAAGGAAATTATAGTCGGTCTAGACCGACTATACGATACCCTATACCATGCGTTTAGAGACCCCATCTCTTAGGCCTAACTAACTGGATATAGAAAATAAGCATAAACTAAATTTGAGTGGGATTTTTATTAATTTTTTTGGCTGCAGATATGAAAAAGTTCATATCGGATGCTATATCTATATGGGGACTAGGTCCAAAAATGGACCGATCCTGATCATGTTTGGTAAAGTCTCTTGTATTTTGCATAAATATATACAAACAAAATTTGAGAAGAATCAGTGCAATATTTTTGTTTTTCGATAGATTTAAGTGAAGATCGGGAAGCAGCTCTATATGGGGCCTATGACTAAGAGTTGTCCCATAGGGATCATTTTTGGATTACTCATTAATGGATGTAATAAACGCATACAAACAATTTGGATCTCATGGCAATTTATGTCGATTTCATAGGGCCATTTGTATGGGGGCTATGTCTGAACATGGGCCGATTCTCACCAATTTCAATAGCGTTCATCCTATGCCCGATAAAAGCTTAAATACCAAATTTCATCAAAATATATTCATATTTGTGACCTGCAGTTTGATTACAAGCTTTACATGGACACACAGACGGACGGACGGACATCGTTAAATCGAATCAAATAGTGATTCTGATTCGATCGGTATAATAAAAGATGGGTCTAGGTCAAATATTTTTGGTAGTTACAAACAGCAGCACAAAGTCATTATACCAAAACCACATAGTGGTATAGGGTTTAATAACGGTAAAATAGTGTTACTATGATAGATTTTAGATGAACAGAATTGAATTAGCGAAACAGTGTCAAGTTTCAGCATTTTCTTTCATGATTATTACTTTTATACGGCTTCAGATGGGAACTATGACGAAGAATTGTATTATACGGATGTAATAAACATACACAAACCCAATTTGACCGAGATCTATTTTAAAATTTGGATATCATGGGGACTAAGTCTGAACATGAACCGATTTTCAACCAATTTCAATAGCATTACTCCTATGGCCGGTAGAAGCTTATACACAAAATTTTACCAAAATATATTCAGATTTGCGACCTGTAGTTTGATTAAAAGGGTTACATGGACACACAGACAGACGGATGGACGGACAGACGGACGGACATCGCTAAATCGACTCGGAAAGAGATTCTGAGTCAATCGGTATAATCAAATATGGTCAAATATTTTTGGTAGTTACAAACATCAGCACAATGTCATTATACCCTGACCACATATAGGGTATAAAAATTCCACATAAATCTATGGACGACTAATTTTTGTTGTAATAGCGGGATTAAAACTGAAACGCCATTTTATGTTTGTTGTTAATCCTCCCATTAAGGGGAAAGTACAGAACACCCTTTTTGTACACTTCAACGCTTCTTGGACAACTGTCAAACAAGTTGAAGTAGTGTATTTTCATAGAGTGAGGTACATGAAAAAGTTTACAAAGCGTATTTCGAACTAAAAATCACCAACTTTCAACTTTTTCAAGCGTTGTAGGTTTCATCACGGTTGTTGTTAAATCCTATATCATTACTATGTGGTCAGGGTTTGTACTGATGTTGTAACTACCAAAAATATTTGATCCAGACCCGTCTTTGATCATACCGATCGATTCATAATCACTGAGTCGATTTAGCGATATCCGTTCGTCTGATCTCCTGTGTGTCCATGTAAACCATTTAATCGAACTACAGGTCGAGAATATGAACATATTTCGTTGGAATTTGGTATACATTTAAGCTTGTAGCACGAACGCTATTGAAATTGAGGAGAATCGATTCATATTCAGACCAAATGATCCCTATGCAACCGATATGAACTTTTTCATATCTAAAGGCAAAATTTTAATAACAATGCCACTCCAATTAGTTGGACCTAAGACCGATTATAATTTTCTTACTTGTTTGACTTTAATGTATGAACAAGTTCATCATTCGAATAAAAAGATTTTGGGGAAGAAGTCAAGTCGATTCATACAGTTCATGTAAAAATGCTATCCCTATATTTTTTCTGTGTACACCCCTACACATTACTTAACTTCCTTAATGTTCGAAATTAGCTCTTAGCTTTTGCGCTTAACTTTGTTTTCTCCATACTTTACATATACCATCACTTTCGAAAACATAAAATTTGCATTCATCAGTGAGTAAAACGCGTTCCCAGAAGTTTGGTTCGGCTTACTATATGCCTGGAACTTAAGTGTATAATTCAGTCATTTCTTTGTATTAACCTGTATAACAAATGACTTATGGGATTTTTTTCAAATGTTGCCATTAATATTCATCCGGATTGTTTCTGGATGAATATCTATAATATTAATAGGCTAGGCGATTTCTTGTGACCGATGTTTTGTTCTACCGTTTTATCCCGATTTTGACCAGGCGTATATTATTTGAAAGGTATTCCTTTTTAACCATGTTGCAAATTTACAGATTTTTAAATTTTTTCCTTTATTTTGAGTAAATTGCATTTAAAGTTTCTACTAACACATACATAAAATTATACAATGCAATCAGGCATGTCACAGAAACAAATTCCGATCGAAAGTGGAATTGAAACCGTTTTTTGCTTCTTCAGAAAACGTAAACCGACAAATGTTATCGATATGAAACCACTTTTGATTTCTGAAGTGGAATTGATATTTTAAGTAGCATAGATACCAAAAAACTATCCAGAACAACTTAAAATTAATAAAAAAAACTATTGGTTTCTTTCTTTTAGCAAAATATAGACATTTCAATCTTTAAAATGAATTTTATTACCAATTTAAAAGAAAATGATTTTTAGATGACGAAAAATACAAAACGTCTTAAACTTATTATTGCCACCTTTTTACTTCATACAAACCACTTTTTGTTTAGTGCAAAATATTTGTTTTTTCTAACAAAATACAACGCTGACAGCAAAATGGCGAAGCAAACCAAACGAAAAAGAAAAACTACTGAGTAAACATGTAAGTATTAGAAAATTTATTTTTAAAATTTTTTAATTTTTTATACCCCTTACCACTATGTGGTTTGGGTATAATGACTTTGTGCTGCTGTTTGTAACAACCAAAAATATTTGACCAACACCCATCTTTAATTATACCGATCGAATCAGAATCACTATCTGATTCGATTTAACGATGTCCGTCCGTCCGTCCGTCTGTGTGTCCATGTAAAGCTTGTAATCAAATTGCAGGTCGCAAATATGAATATAAAATTTGGTATTTGATCTTTTATCGGCCATGGGATGAACGCTATTGAAATTGGTGAGAATCGGTCCATGTTCAGACCTAGCCCCCATACAAATGACCCCTATGAAATCAACATATATTGCCATAAGATCCAAATTATCATACAAATCTTAGTCAAATTGGGTTTGTATGTATATATTACATCCACTAATCAGTAGTCCAAAAATGATCCCTATTGGACAACTCTTAGTCATAGGCCCCATATAGAGCTGCTTCCCGATCTTCTAAAAACAAAAATATTGCACTGATTCTTCTCAAATTTTGTTTGTATATATTTTTGCAAAATACAAGAGACTTCACCAAACATGGTCAGGATCGGTCCATTTTTGGGCCTAGTCCCCATATAGATATAGCATCCGATATGAACTTTTTCATATCTGCAGCCGAAAAAATTAATAAAAATCCCACTCAAATTTGGTTTATGCTTATCCAGTTAGTTGGGCCTGAGAGATAGGGTCTCTAAACGCATGGTATAGGGTATCGTATAGTCGGTCTAGACCGACTATAATTTTCTTACTTGTTTTATTAAATGGGAAAACATCGCAGTTCGTCACAAAAGAAAATTTTCCTTGAATATATGGATTGCCATCAGGATATAGCTAGGGGGTTTGTGAAGGGAGATCGAGCTGTTGTGGAGAGTCATTGGGAAGACCTGACAGGAAAATTAAATTCCTTTGGCCCACCATCTAAAGATTTTTCAACGGAATGTTGGTTTCGTTCCTCTATTACTGCAACAATGGATATGCCGGGCATTTTTATGTTTTTTATTTATTTATTTTATTTATTTAACACAACACAATCTTAAAATTTCGCTTTATATTCTTTTTCTTTCCAACAATCAGCTGTGTATTTTTCGTTACGTTGCCATATTTAATACACAAAAATATCTTTTTAATTTTTTTTCGGTTTAATGAAAGCGACAAATTTCTGAAGAAGCTGAAACGAAACCGATCGATTTGGCAATACGGAATCAAATCGATTTCGATTTTGTTCTGTGACATGTGTGTGTTTATTAAATTTGTTAATGTGTTTGTAATAAAAATGAGTTTGTTTTTTTGTGTTGATTTGTGAATTGATTTGTGTAATGAAGAAATACAATTTCCTAGAATTTGTACTCGAATTTCGAGGGCTGGAATCTGCTAGTTAATATAATTACATAAGTAGTTTTACTGTGATTAATTTTAGATTTTCCGTATATCGTCCTACTATTTTGCCCTCAGTTCGCTCTTCTATCGTTTTTGGGCGTTCTGATCTGGGAGCACTGGCATATCTACCAGTGAAATTGTAATTTCTTCTTATTGTATCCACATTGGTTTTAGCCAAATTTAATATTTTTCCAACTTCAGAGAAGGATTTTCAAACACTTTTTAACTATAGAACAACTTTGTTCAATCGTCACTTATTTTTCAAAATTTTACAAAACATTCACTGAAATTGTACCCAAGAAGCATCTTACATATATTTACGCTGATCCCTGACTCACTGACTGACTGACTGATTCTGTAACGCTGAAATAATACACACACATAGCACTCCCTACAAAGCTAATGGAAATACACAAACAAAATTTAATCTTTCTCATTTTATACAAACCCACACACAATTTTCTCTCTTCTTTGTTACCGACCAGTGCTGCTAATAAAATCTTCTGAAAATCTACAAGTTTGGAAACTAAATCGCCAAAATCGTCACTTTTAAAACAAGAAATTGCCAAGAAAATTTTACCGCTTATAAAATTCGAAAAAATATTACAAAAGGAAACAATAAAATTTATTTATATCATTCATATTACGAATATTATTACAGCATTGTTTATTTCTATATAAAAATGTATTAGTGGTGAAATTTCAACGAAAAAAATTTAACACAGCAATCAACTAAATAATTTTATTGGCATGTATCTATAGCTGAAACATATAATATAGGTTTAAAGTATCGCCGTAATTAAAACTTAAATCATAAATGGAGATGCTATTCAAGGTGTTTCCGTTTTGAAACGACTTGACCCAGAATTAAATCTATAAATATTTTGTAATTTACATTTACACTGAACTAAAACTATCAATTTTCGATTTACAACCCATTAATTGTTAACCCTTGAAATCCTAATTTTTATACTATTGAAAGTTTAAAATCTTCAATCATCATTTTAACAAATTTAAAAAATCATTTTAACAAATTGAAAAATCGTCGAAATTAAAATAAGTTTTCAAAATTAGCAGCACTGCTAACGACAATAGCACTACATATGCAGATTTCGTGTTACATATGGAATAAGATGAACGCAAAAAATGCATCAAAAAACTAATATCTATTCAAATTCTTCTTTAAATTCCCTTTCTTGGTCAATGAAAAAATTCTGCAAAAAAAAAAAGTAATGAAGGAAATTTTAAACATTTTTATTTTTCTCATATAACGTCGTCTGATATGCCTATATACTTTTTTTGTATCAAACTAAACTTTACCGTTTGTCTGTTTTGTTTTTCATCGCAAAATTGTTTTGAATTGTTAGGAGTGCTTTGGCCAGCACTTACCAAAGAGTATGATTTTTTGATAAATATTTGAGAAAAAAGAGATCTTCAATGTGGATTTTGTTGTTGTCCAACGTATGATTTCGTTTAAAGCTCTATATTGAAAAGCACTTGAAAAATAGTGCAATATTAGGCTTAAAATTTAAATTATTGTAACTTTTATAATTAAATTACATTGTAATTTCAGAAGAGAAGTGGGAAAATATATTTGTTTCACTCATAATATTAATTTTTGCATAATTTGCTTTCAAAAAATTTAGACAAACATAAATTACGTAAATAGGTATATTTAAGATTTTAATTTGAATAATTTATTGAAATTATCATAGAAGAATTAAAGACGATTTGGAATAATAATTTTTTTTTAAGTAAAACTAATACGCCCTTATTTTTTTTTATTTTTTTTTTTTTTTTGATTTATAGATAACTTGAAAAAAAGTGTTTGCTTTTTACAGTTCACATTTATGATGACATATGAAATATTTTTTTTTCTTTTTTGTAGGTGTATTGGTGTTTGCACTTCCTTAAGGGGTGGTAGGTTTTAAAACCTTTTTTGCATTTCTCTTTCTGAATGCACAACATATCGAAGATGTTGTGTCAAAATTTTAAGTAAATCGGAGCAAACTTAAGAAGATACAGCGTTTCCAGCGACCGGCCTCATACGGTATATAATATATAAATCATAGTATATAAATTCAAAGTCCGTCATCATCATAACTCAAAATCTACTTGACCGATTCTTTTACAATTTTAGACACTATATCTACACATAAATCTTCACGTAACCACGAAGGGTTTTTTTAATTCCATTTTCTTTCCCATTTTTTAACAACAAAAAAAAAAAAAAAAATTGAAAAAACTCTTCGTCACCTTTGAAACGCGTTTCGATTTTTTTATTTCACATGATCCGGTAACGAGTTATGATGTTCACCGCAAAACAACAACGCTCAAAGATTCTTCAAATATAATGCTATAACGTATATATGAAATAAATAATCCAACATTATTCATATCTTCAAAAAATAATTATGAAAATACGACTTTTTTAACTTTTAAAACCTTGCGCCCCCTTAAGAAACTTTTAGGAACCTTGCTCTAAAACGTTTTTTTTTTTTTTCTATGCTATTCTATTTTTCTACAATAAAATGGAGTTAGGTTATAGCGAACTCGGCGGGACCGGCCAAATTAGTTCCGTATAGACTAAGTTCGTTATAACCGTAGTATTTTTTTGATTTGTCCGAAAGGTTTAAAAGGTTTTTTTAGTTGAATAAGTTTATTTATTTTGGGGCATTTTAAAAAGTTATAAAATATAAATTAAATTACTAAAAAGATACATATTAATTGTTTGTCTTAATAAGACTAAAATTACCGAGCTTCTATCAAACATTAAAAACTCCTTATGTATAGAAGCAGACAAACTTTTACGAAAATATACATAAAAGGACCTTTTACAAAACTTCATTTGAAAATCGAAGTTTTTGTTTTGTATTAAAATTAAATTAAATTAAAATTAATTTTTTAAATATATATATAATACTAGCTGTTTTTACCCGGGCTTGCCCGGTATCCAAAGGGCTTTGACTTGAAAAATGGTTCACTATGCTTACCAGGCGCTGAGTACTAAGTCCCCGATGAACCATTCCTCAAAAAAATTAACTTACTCCCAAAAAATTTGTATGGGATTGGGGAATTTGTTCATGGTGAAAAAATTCCCTATGTTCACGTTTTTTGGGGGAACAAATTCATGTTTTATTTCAATTTAAAATTTTGTGATTTTTTAATTTAAAACTTTTTTTATAAGGCGCTACAGCAAAGCAAGGAGGAGATTTTGCCCCGCCTTTTTACCCCGCCCAGTTGGAATTTTCGGAAAGTAAAAATGTCAAAAACTCAAGCATACCTTAGGCAGTATTAAAATTACACCAATACAGGCATTATTCTAAATTTTTTACTTCCGCCCACTCGCCCCGCTCATTTCCAGTGGTTCTATCAACCTGGTATTATGACCGTTCGAATTAGCGACCGCGAAAAATATAAAAACGACACGCATATTGACTATATTTGAAAATTTTTCGACCACCACCCCTCTTTTACCACGCCCTCGCAGAGGGGTTACGGGGGGTCTAACACAAACAAAAACCATCCGGAGCATAACACGTACACATGGTGTTAATATAAAGTGGATAGCTTCAGTGGTTCAGCCGTGATGGTCAGACGTACATACGCACAATCATTTTTATATATTAAGATAGGAAAATTCTGAAATGGAAAAAAAATTGTTTGTTAAAGTCAAAAGTTTGATATAACCACTGTTCGCTATAAGATAATCAATTTGTATGAAAAATGTGATTAAAACTCTTGGGACCGAAGAAATTCTTCGCTGTAAACAAAAATTTATTACAACCAGGGTTCGTTATAAGCGAACTCCATTGTATTAAATTTTAATAATTTTGGGAATCTCCAATCTCCTCACTTTACCCGGCCTTCCCACGTTCAAGTCAAATTGATCACACATCCAATAGTCAAAAAATTGTTAAACAACTGTCCCATTGAAAAATTGAAAGAGAGAATTGAAACGTATGATTGTTTAGTGAAAGCCAAAAATATAACGTGTGAAGGCCGGGTAATATCTTAAATATATTTACGCTGATCCCTGACTCACTGACTGACTGACTGAGAGACTGACTGATTCTGTAACGCTGACCAAAATGATACGGTTATAATTCCTAGGATTGATCTCGCCCCAACCGACACCACATTACCTTTCATATTAAAACGCCGCCAGTTCCCAGTAATTCCTGCATACGCAATTACCATAAACAAGGCTCAAGGTCAGTCATATGATTACGTTGGCATTAATTTGGAGACCGCGGTATTTTCACACGGCCAACTGTATGTGGCTTTGTCACGATCAAAAGTTGCAAGCCAAGTTAAGATACGTATTCAATCGAACCCACAGCAAGGAAAACTATTAAATGACCAACGATATTTCACACGAAATATAGTTTTTCAAGAGATTCTAAATTGAAAAACTTTTTTGCCAAATATTTCTTATCTGTTTTGATACTTATGTATATAATAATTTCTACATACACAATCTTTTTTCACATGTACATATGTAACAATATAATTTTCAATTTACTACTATATTAAAAGAAATATAATTTATTATAAATTTTTCGTGTATTTAAATTTAAACTGTTTGTTTTATTCATAATTTTTAAACGGGCGCCTAGGCGCCACACAATTAACTAGTTATCAATGTTTGCTATATCATGTAAATCAAAAGCATCATCCATTTCTTAACCCGTTATTAAAGTAAAAAGTACAAAAAGAAATCGTTTGTAGACTTATGTGGAATTTACATTCGTGTTTTATTTTTTCTTAAATATTTCATTTATGACTTGCATTTTTAAAAAGGTTTAATATTTCTTATAAAATAATTCAACAAAAGCCATAACCAGTTGCTGAAATTACATAAAAATGTGGAAAACCTCGCTTAAGGATACAGTCTCATGACATAAGAAGAATTTAGAAATGTTTTTAGTTTC
Source organism: Cordilura impudica (assembly GCA_963682025.1). Taxonomy (NCBI): domain Eukaryota; kingdom Metazoa; phylum Arthropoda; class Insecta; order Diptera; family Scathophagidae; genus Cordilura; species Cordilura impudica. Next base: position 189,832,305 of record OY821520.1, on the reverse strand, counting down.
TGGGGAATTTTTCATTTATTTATTTTTATATGATTTATTAAAATTTTAGTTATTAAATTTCTTAAATATATCATTCATCGTCATCATCTGAATGATCAGAACGTTTGGAATCTCTTTCGACCTTGTCACTTTTTATAGCATCGTCAGACTTCTTTTTCCTTTCATCGCCAATGGCTAAACCATCTGACCATTTACCTCGAGCAATATCCGAATATGAACTGGGATCCATGGGATCTAAAGCATCTGAATTACTACTATGATTATGGTGTCGTCTACCACGGCTAGAATAACGATCTCTATCACGATCATTACGTTCTCCCCTAACACCACGATCTTTACGTTGACGTGAGAGAGCTCTATCCAAGTCGCGAGACTTTTGTTTACGAGGCAATGCCACCGTGGGACTGCCAGCCATTTCTTGCAACGAGGGAAAATCATGGGTATCCAAAGAACGAGGCGATTTTGGACGCAGAGAGGCATTTATTATTTCCTCAACTTCACGATGATGTCTAGCCTGGGCCGATTCTTTAATTGGTTCATCTTCTACATCACTGATATGTTCGCCATCACTGCCGTTTTCACCAGTATATTCATCCATTTGTTTTCTTACAGCTGCAGCGCATTTAGTTACTTCAGACTTGGGATGCGTAGGGGGCAGCCAAGATACCACATTCTCTGACTCACAAGCAAAATAGTAACAACCGCAGCCTGGATCATACATTTCTACCCAACCTTTCGGTAGAGGATATTTACGTATTAAACGTCTATAACGTTTCATATACTCAGCCGACGGTTTGATTATACCCTCTGACCATCTATTTACACAGAATAGTGTGCATTTATGCCATATATTGTATTTATTAGGACAGCCTTTATAGCCGGCCGCAGTACCAGCTTCACCCATGCGTGCCTTCATTTGAGCCAACCAGTTATTGTCTTCGGTGGGTTTGCGCGACAAGTCATGATCAAGATCGTATTGAGAGGGATATTGATATTCTTCAGAAGCATTTTGTGCTGCCGCATCAGTTTCCATTTCATCGTAATCTTCGGCTATGACTTCTTCATTTTCCACAGTGGCTCCAAGGTGGGGCGGTTCTAATAAAGCGTATTTATAATTTTTTGTATCTAAAGATTTTTGCCATTTACATACCATTTTCCTTTTGGGCTTTTTGATTATTAACCAGACCACGTTGGGCCAATCTGGCCAATAATGCTGGTGGTAAACTCATAGTTTACTTATTTTTTATCATTATTGTTAAAATACAACTTTTTTGTAATTTTCTTCAAAATTTTGTTAAATACAATGTTTTCAAACAGCTGTTTCTCGTTTTTTTTCTCTCCTGCATTAACAAGGAGTGCGTTCAGTGTGTGCTGATTTAGTTTTAAGTACAGGGTTGTACGACAACTACTTCACAATGAAATTTTGGAAAATTCATTTTATGAATTAAAACTATTTTATAAGATACAGATATTTATTTTTTATACATGAAAAGTTTATTTCCATGCCTAAACAATTTTTTTGAGATTATAAGTTAAGCAAAAATTCGAATATATCTGAAACTACGCTGTTTGGACACGTGGTTGGTCTTATATGCGTTTTTAGGTTTCTTTGTTTCTGTACGTTCGCCTTTGCTCATTTGGTGTCTATTCGTTGGGAGAAACGCATCTCTACGGAAGGTAAATATTCCGGGTAAAATGTGCTTTTAATTTCAAATAAAATTCTGATATATCGAGCAGATATTTACGTTCTTTACTTGTTTGTTTTTTAATTTATTTCTGAATAATTCTAGAGTCAACTTACGCGAAATAAAACAAAATAACACTTCCAAGTGTTTTGTAATTACATTTGGTAACAAACCGCAATAAACATATTTCTTTTTGTTAATTTGGTTTTTATATACTAATTACGCCCTTCAATAAATTGCTAAATTTTGTGTGTGCCAAAAAAATTCGTTGTTCCTTAAGGTTTAACCTTTTTGAAAACAAGTTTTAACGTCGTCATGTCTGCTACCATACAGCCTACAAATGGGTTTAGAACGACCCCCGCTGATGAAGATGACTTACAGGATGGTTTGTCTTGCAGTCAACTTTTTGCCAATGCTGAAGGTTTAACTTATAAGTAAGTTTTAAATTTCTATAATTCTGCTTCGCTTTCATTTTCTTTTTTTATTGTTTATCGTTTGTTTTTTGTACAGTGATTTTCTTATACTGCCTGGTTATATAGATTTTACTGCCGAGGAAGTTGATCTTATTTCGCCCTTAACTAAAAAAATCAAATTGCGAGCCCCTTTGGTTTCCTCACCCATGGATACAGTTACAGAATCGGATATGGCCATAGCCATGGCGGTTAGTATACACTTATAGTCAGAACCTTGAGACAATTAATTGATTTAAATAATTTTCACTAAAGTTTAAAGAAGCTGTATGCAAAAAAATTAAATTGTACGTCAAGTAGACTTTATCAACAATTTTGTATGAAAAAACATACAATAAAGTCTACTTAAAGTACATTTTATTTTTATGCATACGCCCCTAAGAAAAAGTTATTTATAAAATTTAATTATTTTATATGTGGTCCGTCTAGAAAAATTATTTCACTTTTTCCAATATTTTAAAGATCAAGGAAATTTAATAAAAGTGTTATCTATATTTTTTTTTTAATTTGAACTCAAACCTTTAAATTATTTACAATTTTATTATTATTATTGAAAACTAATGAATGTGAAATTTTTAGTGAATCTCATATGAAATGTTTTTATTTTGAACTGATGTCAATTCACAACATTGAATTATTTGCGTGTAAAATAATTTGATGTGAAATAAGTAAAAAAAAAAAAATTAACCAGTTTAAAGTTTACAACTCAGTTTGATTTTTTTTTTATTCACATATTTTAAAAAATTTGATATTTACACATGAGATCTTATCTTTACATATAGATATTGCAACAAATAATATATATGTGATCTAAAGATATTAAATAGTTTTTATTTTATGGAAAATGGGAGCAAAAAAATTTATATGATTTAATAGATTCAAATACTATCTGAAAATATTTATATGCTTATAGGAGGTTTATTAGAAATAATAGACCTCTATAAGCATATAATTTTCAATTTGGTGATTTCCTTTTAATTTTACGTTATTTCTCTACATTCTCTTATCAGTGGGTAAGAGGAATTTTCAGTTTTGGCAAAGTAATTTTTATTAATCCTTGTTATGAAATCATAACCTGTTTCTTCATGAAGAAGATTTGTAGGATACCTCCAGGGCTTTTTATTTATCATTTTAAAACATTTGTTTTGTATAATTTGTAAACGTCTTAGGCGACAGGACAGTTGGCAGCGTCACTCCAAATAGGACACGCGTAAGTTAATATCGGCCTTACAACACTTTTGAAGAGTAAATTTTTGTTTTTAGGGTTTAGAAATTTCCTTCTATTTTGTAGTGGCCATAATGCTTTAAATGATTTTATAGCTTTTTGGCACGTAGCCATAATATGTTCTTTAAATGTAAGCTTTTTGTCCAAGACAACTCTTGAGATATTTGACATCGTTAAGTACATTTATGGTATTATTTCCAATAAGAAGATGATGTCTTGGTAGTCTTTTGGGAGATTTGTTGAATGGAAAAATTATTGCTTGCGTCTTGTTTGGATTAATTTTGATTTTCCATTTGTGGAAATATTTACTACAATTTACAAGATTCACGGTAATATTTTTAAAATCTTCATTTAATTTTTTTTTTAATAAAAAAATCTCACAAAAATTTTGTTAGATTTTTTTAAGAATTCAATATAAAATTATTTAATATTTTTAGCACTCACATATTTAAATTTTAATTAACAATTTGATTTTTTCATCTTTTTCAGCTGGGTGGTGGTATTGGTATTTTACATCATAATTGCACTCCCGAATACCAGGCCAATGAAGTACAAAAAGTAAAAAAATATAAACATGGCTTCATTCGCGATCCTTCGGTCATGTCGCCCGATAACACCGTGGGTGATGTTTTGGAGGCAAGACGCAAAAACGGCTTTACCGGTTATCCCATTACTTCCTGTGGCAAATTGGGTGGCAAATTGTTGGGTATTGTCACCTCGCGTGATATAGACTTCCGCGAGAATCAGCCTGAAATCAAATTGGGCACCATAATGACCACTGATCTTATAACTGCTCCCAATGGCATTAATCTACCCATGGCTAATGACATTTTGGAAAAGAGCAAAAAGGGTAAATTACCCATTGTCAATGAAAATGGTGAATTGGTGGCCCTTATAGCTCGCACAGATTTGAAGAAGGCTCGTTCATATCCAAATGCATCAAAGGACAGCAATAAACAGTTGTTAGTGGGTGCCGCAATTGGAACTCGGCCCGAGGATAAGGATCGCCTTAAGTTATTGGTGAACGCTGGAGTTGATGTTATTGTTTTGGATTCTTCGCAAGGCAATTCGATGTATCAAGTTGAGATGATTAAATTTATTAAAAATACCTATGCAGATTTACAAGTTATTGGTGGAAATGGTAAGTTTTATGAGGTAGTTTTTTTTAAATAAATATTCTAAATTAATCATCACTCTGTAATACATGGACTTATTAGAAAAATTAAAATATTTATCATATAATTCAATTTTCTAAATTCACTACATTAAGCCATCTTAAGAAATCATTTCCATTTTTTTTTTTTTTTTTTTTAAATATTCTTTTAGTTGTTACCCGTGCCCAAGCTAAAAATCTTATTGATGCTGGCGTTGATGCTTTGCGTGTTGGTATGGGCTCTGGTTCTATTTGCATTACCCAAGAAGTTATGGCCTGCGGTTGCCCTCAAGCAACAGCCGTTTATCAAGTTTCCTCCTATGCCAAACAATTTGGTGTACCCATTATAGCTGATGGTGGCATCCAATCTATCGGGCATATTGTCAAAGCTTTATGTCTGGGTGCCAGTGCTGTCATGATGGGCTCCTTGTTGGCTGGTACCTCAGAAGCCCCTGGTGAATACTTCTTCTCGGATGGTGTGCGTTTGAAGAAATATCGTGGTATGGGCTCTTTGGAAGCTATGGAAAGACGTGATGCCAAAGGAGCGGCCATGTCTCGTTACTATCACAATGACATGGATAAATTGAAGGTAGCCCAGGGTGTAAGTGGCAGTATTGTTGATAAGGGTTCCGTTTTACGGTATTTGCCCTATTTGGAGGTTGGCTTACAGCACAGTTTACAAGATATTGGCTCAAGATCCATAGATCAGTTGAGATCTTCGATTTACAGTGGGAAATTACGTTTTATGAGACGTACACATTCCGCTCAGCTCGAAGGCAATGTTCACGGTCTTTTCTCCTATGAGAAGAGACTCTTCTAACATACAATGCCCTCTTTTCACGGGGCAAACTCAAAGAAAAACAAAACCACTCTGGATCAATTGAATAATCGACCGAATGAGCGAAATTTTGGCATGGGTGGCAGTATTTATGGTACACATTTTAAACAAGAAAAATTTCCCATCAAATCAAATTTTTAGAAATATACTAAAGTCTAGTAACTTTTACTCCGTAAGCCAACATTAAAAAAAATATATATATTTTTGTGTACCCGCCATATATATATATATATATTGCTGTTATCAAACTTCGATATACTTAAGTATACTGAAAATTATTTATTTTAAAATTTCAATTTTGTATAAAGAGGTTCCATTCTGCCAGATGAAGCTGGCAGGACATTTCCCATTTATTTATTTTTTTAGCATACAATGGACATTTGAAATTTTTCAGTAAATATTTTGTATACATTTTTTTCTAAATATTTAAAATTAGTTAGTGTTTAATTTTATATACATTATGATTATAATTATCGGTGTTACCAATTTAAGTCTTCATATAGTGTATGATAAATGTTTAAACTATAGAATGGTATAAATTATGTATTGTGCAAAATTTTAAACAATATCAAACAAATAAACAAAACTATTAAAATTTTAAACACTGTTTACAAGCACTGGGTTTTTATTTAAGAATTTAGAAGGGACTTAGACAGATGTATAAGATTTACAAGGGGGAAATTTTATATACAATTGATTAAAATAAACCAATTATTACTAATGTGGTTATAAATTTATAGATATAGAGGATATTTATTAAATTGATAAAATACCCTCAACTAATCCAAAGTATTCCAGGATTAATAAGAATTCAAAAAATTTTAGAACTCTTCAGTAAATGGTAATTTGCGATTACAAAACCATTGGCAGATCTTCACGATTGAACAAAATTTTAAATGTAGTTATTTTTAGGGAATGAAAATTTGTGGCCTAAAAATCAAGGAGGAGAATCTAATATATTAAGAAATCTTTAATCAATGAGGATATTCCAGGATTAATAAGAATCCAAAAATTTTAGAAATCTACAGTAAATAGAAACTTTAATTATAATTGACATTGACAGAAAGAAATCCACGATTGAATAATTATTTAAATGCATCTATAACTTTAGGTGTATAGGTAAGTAAAACGGTTGTTATACCCTATACCACTATGTGGTTTGGGTATAATGACTTTGTGCTGCTGTTTGTAACAACCAAAAATATTTGACCTAGACCCATCTTTAATTGTACCGATCGAATCAGAATCACTTTTTGAGTTGATTTAACAATGTCCGTCCGTCCGTCTGTGTATCCATGTAAACCTTGTAATCAAACTGCAGGTCGCAAATATGAATATATTTTGAAGAACTTTGGTATATAAGCTTTTATCGGCCATGGGATGAACGCTATTGAAATTGGTGAGAATCGGTCCATGTTCAGACCTAGCCCCCATACAAATTACCCCTATGAAATCGACATAAATTGCCATAAGATCCAAATTGTCATATAGATCTTACTCAAATTGGGTTTTGTATACGTTCATTACGTCCATTAATGAATAGTCCAAAAATGTTCCCTTTGGCCCCATATAGACTGCTTTCCGATCTTCACTTAAATCTATTAAAAACAAAAATATTGCACTGATACTTCTCAAATTTTGTTTGTATATATTTTTGCAAAATACAAGAGACTTTACCAAACATGATCAGGATTGGTCCATTTTTGGACCTAGTCCCCATATAGATATAGCATCCGATATGAACTTTTTCATATCTACAGCCAAAAAAATTAATAAAAATCCCACTCAAATTTGGTTTTTGCTTATTTTCTATGCCCAGTTAGTTGGGCCTAAGAGATAGGGTTTCTAAACGCATGGTATAGGTAAGGTGCTATTACATGATGTGTTTTTTACATATGTACTGTCAAATTTCGCCACAACAAAAGTTGTACACATCGTGTGATACATATGAAACATTGTTTATGTACAATACATGAGGAAAGCCACATGTACATTTTTCAATTAGAACAGGTTCTATTTTTGCATGACAAACATATGAAAATACAACACTGCTTGTGGCGAAAGAGAAACAGAGTAAATTATAAAGATTAATATTGAAAGAAAAATAAATTGTTTAATATTAATTAACAATTAAAAAATATATAGCTTTTTTTTAACAATAAATTTTTGAAAATTCACAAATTAAATCAGCTGTTGTTTACATTTAGAGGTTATGTCATACGGAAATACATATGCACGTGTGATAGCAAAAATCATGAATCGTATGTAAAAGACAATTTTGACATACAGTGGTTCACAGCTTATTTCAACCACTTAAAATTAAATTATTTAACTGTGTATAACTTCTACGCAAAGCAAAATATCAAAACCATTTAAATGCAGTTTTATAAATATTAAAATTTTGAGAGAACATGTAAAATAAAAAACTAAAAAATTGGTTTCCCAAATTAGCTAGAATATGAAACGTAGTTATGAAACACAATTTCACGTCACAGCTTATTTCAACCAGCTAGTTATTTACATTTACATATATATATATATATATATTATTTTTATTATATATAGGAACAGCGGTAAATTTTTATGTGTATTCTTTGTTGTCATCTTTGCAATGATTAAGATCAGTTTTTAGTATGCTTTCGGCAGTCAAGTGGTTAACAGGTGCATTTTTTTTACAATGGGTCGACGTACTACCATAGAACAGCGTGAGTTGGTCATCAGCCATTTTAAAAGTGGCCACTCGCGGCGAAAAATAGCCGAAATGGTTTGTCTAAGTGATTCTACAGTACAGAGCATAATATCTCGCTTTGTGCGTGAAAATAGAATTCATAATAATAGAAGAAAAGCACCCAACAAAATTTTTAATGAAGCTGACGAGCGCTATATCGTTCGAAAAATAAGACAAAACCCCAAATTATCTGCTCCAAAACTAGCTGTTCAAGTTAAAAACGAATTAAATAAAACGTGTAGTGCAGAAACTATCCGTCGTGTGCTTCGCAGCAATGCTTTTAATGGTAGAGTAGCACGCAAAAAACCGTTTATAAATAACAAGAATCAACAAGCGCGGCTTAAATTCGCCAAAGATCATATTACGAAAGATTCAAGCTTTTGGGAGGAAGTAATATATGCCGATGATCTAAGTTTAACATTTTTGGCACGGATGGCAAAATATATGTATGGCGTAAGCCCAATACAGAGCTCCAAAACAAAAACTTAAAGGCTACAGTAAAACACGGTGGGGGCAGCGTCATGGTTTGGGCCTGTATGTCAGCAGCTGGGGTCGGAAACTTGGAGTTTATTGAGAGTACGATGGACAAAAATGTTTACCTCAATTTATTGAAATCAAATTTGTTGCAAAGTGCCCAAAATCTGGGTATAAATCAGTCATTTCGGTTCTATCAGGACAATGACCCGAAACACAAGTCGGGAATTGTCCAAACATGGCTTATTTGGAATTGCCCGCACTTGATGCAACCGCCTGCACAATCACCTGATCTTAATTGCATTGAGAATTTATGGGCAATTTTAGATCAAAACGTCCGCCAACACCAGATTTCCAACAAAAATTACCTTAAAGCTGCGTTAATGGAAGAATGGGCAAAAATAACTCCTCAAACTACTCGAAAGTTAGTGGAATCGATGCCGAAAAGGCTTAAAGCTGTTATAGACCAAAAAGGAGGCCATACTAAGTTTTAAAATGTTTAAAAATTATAGTATTTTTTAGTTTTTTTTGTTGTTTATGTTAGCTGGTTGAAATAAGCTGTGATTATTTATGTTCCTTTATTTTTTTATTTTAGTTTGTAAGTTTTATAGAATGAATCTTGAAGACTGAATAAAGTTGCTTTTTTTAAGCTATGAAAATATTTTGCAAGCCTGCATTTAAATTTTTTTGATATCTCGTTTCGTTTAAAAATTATAGCCACTTTAAGTTCTAAATATTTGCTGGTTGAAATAAGCTGTGAATCACTGTACATGAGGAATTTCATATGGATAAAAAAAGTTACAGTACATATGTAAAAAACACATCATGTAATAGCACCTTTAGGGGAATCGAAATTTGTGGTTAAAAAAGAAATTGATATATACTTACATTGGATTAACATCATAAATTGGTAGAAATCCGCGTTGGTATAAATGTAGAATTGATAATTTATAATATTAATAGGCTAGGCGATTTGTTGTGACTGATGATTTGTTCTACCGTTTTATCCCGATTTTGACCAAACGTATATTATTTGAAAGGTGTTTCCTTTTAGTCAATTTGCACATTTACAGATTTTTAAATTTTTTCCTTAATTTGAGTAAATTGCATTTAAAGTTGTTATTAACACATACATAACATTATACAATGCTATGTGTGTGTTTATTAAATTTGTTAATGTGTTTGTGATAAAAATGAGTTTGTTTTTTGTGTTGATTTGTGAATTCTCTGAAATAATTTACAAATTACTGAAACTAATAAATTAAAAATTTTTGGAGTAGTATTTAACAGAAACTCGCACATTGAATACTTGATTAAAGCTTTATCAAATCGCATTAATATAATAAAATGCCTTTGTTTTGCCACAACTCCCCCTTATAGCGCCCATACACGACACAAACATGATTGACAATCAAGTGATTGATCAATCAAGCTCGAAGCACACACGACACCAGCATGCTGGTTCAATCATCATTTATTTGCAAATAATGTGTTGAAAAGATCGATGCGGATAGTAGCGACCTTAAAAAAATACTTTAACATTTTTTAAGTAAATACATATGTATGTACTTATTATATTTAAATTATACAATACTAGATGTAACCCGGTGTGCTTCGCTACACCCTCCCCCTCCCCCGCCCTTCCGAATTGTTACGAAAAGGCTCACGCAAAGTCCCAAGGCTCTCACTAACACAGTTATTCAGATATATCACATTTAATATTAAGTTTGTAAAGGGTGCCATGCGCATTTGTCCAATCCCGCCCATTTTTTTGTCTGACTACTCACGTTAATAATAGATAACCTGAGATAAATTTTCAAAGCTCTCTCTATCATAGTACTTAATATATAAGATATTAAAAATTTACTTTGTATGGGAGGTGCCACGTTCACTAAAAATATTAAAAAAAATACAGCCTGTAGCACTTCCGATATCCGTCGTTACGGAGATTACCTCCTACAAACAAATAAACACATTACCTCTTTATTATGCTAAGTATAGATCATTAATATAGATTCATTTATTTTGATACTTGCTGATATAAAATGTTTTTTGTTTTTTTTAATTCGGTACAACAATTATCAGATTTTTCGGCGTTCCTGCCCTGGAGGTACATGTAGCTGCCCATGAGAAGAACATGGATTTTCCAAATTAGATCTGGCACCACTCAACTATTGGCTTTGAACTTAAAATATCACTTGGCAATTTTTATTTTTTAGCGATTTTTGATTTTGCCCATTTTTGATTTTGAAGATTTTTGTTTTTGGACGATTTTTTTTCGCGATTTTTGGGTTTGGCGATTTTTGATTTTGACGATATATTTTCCACGACAAATCACATTGATAACTAATGTACTTGTCAAAAGACTGTTGCTTTCGTAGTACATCATATTTTTGATATGGGAGGTGCCACGCCCACTTATCCAATCCCGCCCAATTTTTATTGGACTACTCACATTAATATCTGATGGACTCGTGCAAAATGTCGAGCCTTTCCCAATTATATGATATTAGATATCTACTTTACATGGGCGGTGCTACGCCCACTGCTTCGATCACGCCCATTTTTATGTTCGACTAATCACACAAAGAACCTATGGGGTCACGCAAAGCCACAAAGCTCTCTCTTTTACAGTACTCCAAATATATGACATTAAATAGTTACTTTGCATGGGGAGTTCCACGCCCATTTTTGTGAACCCGCCAATTTTTTATCTGACTACTCATATTAAGATCTGATGGTGTCTTGCAAAGTGCCAAAGCTTCCCTCTTTTAGTACACCATTTATATGAAATCATACATTTACTTTGTACGGGCGGTGCCACGCCCACTGCTCCGATCACGCCCATTTGTTGTCTAACTAATCATATGAATAACCTATGGGTTTACACAAAGTCCCAAGACTCTCACTATAACAGTACTCCAGATATATGGCATTATATATTTTATTTGTATGGCAGGTACCACGCCTATTGGTCCGATACTGCCCATTTTTTGTCCGACTGCTCACATTAATAATAGGTGACATCAGACAAATTTGAAAAACTCTCTCTATCATAGTAACTCGAGATATATAACATTGAATTATTTCTTGTATGGGAGGTACCACGCCCATTTCTCCGATCCGGCCCATTTCCGGCGTGGCTACTAATATTAACAATAGGTGACCTCACACAAATTTGCAAAGCTCTCCCTATCATAATACTCAATATATGTATATGATATTAAAAATTTACTTTGTGTGGTAGGTGCCACGCCCACTAAAAATATTAAAAAAATTATAGCCTATAGCACTTCCCATATCCGCAGTAAGACTCTGTGAAAATTTCAGGAAGATCAGATGGCTAGTTACGGAGATTACCCCCTACAAACAAACAAACAAACAAACAAACAAACACACATTACCTCTTTATTATATTAGTATAGTATTAATTATTAAAGCTAAAAATAAAAAAAAAGGCTAAAAAATAAATTGCTCATGTTCATCATAAAATTCATCCTTGCTCGATGTTTGCTTCTTGTATAATTCTATTGTAATGAGAAAATACCATAATGCACGACACAATCATGATCAATCACCAAAATATCAAACTCATTTTGATTTTTCTCAATAAGCAACAATCGGATTGTACAATCACACAGCAAGCCCATACACGGTCAATCTGATTGGGTCGTGTATGGGCCCTATTACAAAAAATCGTTGAAAAGTACCTTAAATCCAGGAAAACATAAAAAATTCAATCTGCGTTATACAATACTAAAAAGTTTCTAAATATTATGACCTACCAACAAAGTAATGAAATGGGATATCTTAACATATGCGATCACATCTGTAGACAGAATAATTAGTACCTCAATTCTCCCTGATTTTAGTTCCGTTTTGTTTTTCTGCTGGAATAATATAAGGCGATTGAATTCTGTCAGGGGGCGGGATAATTTGCTATATGCAAAGGATTCTCTTTCAGCAATTCACGCCATTTTAAATATCTAGTCTAGTCTATAGAAAGTCGCTAACCAAAAATTTCCCCAAAATTGTTATAATATGGATTCCGAGTTTGCGGAATACGATGCAAAACAAGCTCACAAATCACCATTAATTAAAACATCTAATTTAAATTTCTCTGACATCAGTAAAGAAATCAAACAACAAACCTATAATCTGAATGGTAATACATGGAATTGTACAAGTAGTTGGTGTAAATCAATCAATATGGCAAAAAGTAATATCTACACGTGGATAAAATTTTGCAATTCATTCAATTGTATTAAAGTTATAAAAATTATAAGACTCAGATTAGGACACACAATATCGACCTATAGTCACATCACAGCAGGAACAAAACCTCCTATCTGCACATGTGGATATTATAGTTACTCTACTAAACATTAAGCATATACTATATGATTGCTCGAAATTTCAACGACAAAGAAATCAAATATTTGCAGAAGGCAATCTTATTACCTTATTATCCTGTAGCGTAACACGACTTTTGTAGTATGCTCTATAACACTCACACAGTATACAGTACAATATTTGCAAATGCGGAAGTAACAAATCTGTGGTTTTCTGGAATAACCACGTATGTCGTATGTCCATTTTTGTTAGTTTTGAGTTAATGATGCCAAATATATATTAATTTTTAACAGAGTTCAGAAAAAAACACACACTGAATAAAAAACTCGTACATATATGTAAACAAACATAACTTAGACCAACACACACATATTTTTATTTTCATATCAATTATGTTTGTTTTTAAATTTTCTTCGGTGCCAAACACAATCATGTCTTGTGTTCGTTTTAATATTTCATTATTTACACGAACATTTTTCTATCACGTACTTTTTGTTTCGATCACACATAAACCACACAGATTTGAGTGTTGCTTTATTTGAAGTTCGTGTTCTGGTACGTGTACTGAAAAAAAAACAGAACATGTACAATAAACAGGTTCGAGTTCAGTTATATTTTAAGTCGTGTTCTGGCTCGTGTACTAAGAAAAAACAGATATGTACAATAAACAGGTTCGAGTTCAGTTATATTTTAAGTCGTGTTCTGGCTCGTGTACTGCGAAAAATTGAAACATCAATTCGCGATCTGATACACCCTGATAAAAACGACAATTGTTTCAACCAAATTTATTAAAATTTTATTGACCCTTATTTATGACTTACGTTGCAAATTGATGCTCTACGTGCTCATATGTTCTGACTAAATAAATTTCTTAAGAGAAAAAATAGATATTATTATAAATAAATAAATAAAAAAAAAAAAAAAAACAGGCTGATTTTTTCATGTAAAGTGCCAAAACTGGCGATTTTTTGAAATGTTTATATGGGGAACCCCACAGGAGAGTTCCAGGGGGTGTGCCACTGGTATGGGTGAGTCGGCCCTCCAAAGTTAGGGGGGTCAATCATACATTTGGACTTGATTGGGGCACTCTAAATGGATCAAAGTGAGACAGACAGGTCAAAAGTTGGGACATCAGAATTCGTTTTAGAGGTATGGTTCCTTCGACAAAGTTTCTTATTTTGATCCCTAGAATACGATTTTCACTGAGCAATGGGCGATTTTTTTGCCTCCCCACAAATCGACCCGGCCTAATATATATTGTTTGAGTGTTGTTTGCTATAATCCCTACCCTCACCCCATTCCATCAAACAATTAATAACAATTTTAAAAAGTATCAAAATATTTAAAATCATTAATCATAAATTTCAAATAATTAAAGTTTTTAAATAAACAATTTGCAGTATATAGTATTCAGTTTAATAACTGCAATACTCGTATACTGCGACTGGCCGACAACACAATCGAAACTTTTATCAAAATATATTTTCGACAACTTGAATGGTCAATACCAAAAAATTGGATCATGTAATTTCAATTTCTTTTATTAATTAAAAATTTTGTGTTTAATATATTTAAAAAAGAAAAAATATTAACATCAAATAGCTTAACTTCAGAAAAAAATAACAAAACTTTAAAGTATTAATTTTTTTGCTGATGACAAAACATTGGATACCGCTAACTACACAACAATTAATAAACTTTCGCTCGATTTTAGGTTTCAATATTTTGGGTATCCATTACTTTTTAGTACTGCTTCACAACGCCGAGGAATGTAGTCAATTAAATTGGTGATGAAATTGTGATGAAATTATTTGCCACACTAAATTAACTAACCGCCATTATGAGATCTGTCTTATTTGTGTAATTTATGTATTTTACGATCTTCAATTTCTCATAGATTTTCTATGGGATTGAGATCTGATGATTGGGCTGGACATTCCACAACACTAACTGCATTATATTATAGCTGTTCGGTTACAACTTTGGAGGTGTGTTTTGGGCCATTGTCATGTTGGAACTTTCAGACTAGGAGTATATTTTCCTCCGCTTATGGGTACATTACGTCATTTAGAATTTGCCTGTATCTAATTTCAGTTAGAGTATCTTTTACAATATGAATTGGACCTATTTCTTGGCCCGAAAAACAATCCCATACGCAACAGATTTGTTGCTTTTTCCTTTGGTCGTCGTACAACCTTTCTTCATTTATGGCCTCTTAAATTGAACTTGGACTCATCTGAAAAGAAAACAATATTCCAATTCCGTCTTGACCAGTTCATGTGTTCTTTAGCAAAATTTATGGAAGCCAGATGATTTTCTCTGTTATCAGCCTCAATTGCTCGTGGGGAAACAGTTCAAATTGTTGATGATCTTTTTAGGTAATATTTTTGGACATTTTTTAAATTCTCTTGCTATTAAATTATCATGTCTTTGACTCGTTTTACGGGTCCTGCTGCCTAAATGTTGAAACGCAACCAACCCTCTGTTACAATATTTCTTGATAATTATTGAAATTATGGATTTATTCATAGAATATTTCTCAAAAATTTTCTTTTCCAGCAGCAAAATTATCTATAAGTATATTCTGGGTTTTAACGCTTCACAAAACTTTATTCTTGCCATTACTAATTGGAGGATTAAAACACTGACATTTTTTTATTGTTTTAATCAACTCTGGTACAGAAGTTTAAAAGGTTCCATTGTTTTGTCATCACTTTTTTTCGTTTTTCAATTTTTTTAAATCACACCAAAAGTGATTTCGCAAATAAATACATAATTTTAAGACTTAACGCGAAATTATTAAAATATAAAATATATTGTCACCCACTGTATATTCATATGTCAGGTACACAAAAATATTTTTTTTTTAATGTTAGCTTACGGAGCACAAGTTACGAGACTTTATCGTCATATTTTTATACCCTATACCACTATGTGGTTTGGGTATAATGACTTTGTGCTGCTGTTTGTAACTACCAAAAATATTTGACCTAGGCCCATCTTTTATTATACCCATCGACTCAGAATCACTTTCTCAATCGATTTAGCGATGTCCCTCCGTCCGTCTGTCTGTGTGTCCATGTAAACCTTGTAATCAAACTACAGGTCGAAAATATGAATATATTTTGATGAAATTTGGTAAATAAGCTTTTGTCAGCCATAGGATGAACGCTATTGAAATTGGTAAAATTCGGTCCATGTTCAGACCTAGTCCCCATACAAATGACCCCTATGAAATTGGCATAAATTCCCATAAGGTCCAAATTATCGTATAGATCTCAGCCAACTTGGGTTTGTATGTGTTTATTATATCCATTAATCAGTAGTCCAAAAATAATCCCTTTAGGAAAATTCTCAGTCATAGGCTCCATACAGAGCTGCTTCCTGATCTTCACTAAAACCTATCAAAAAACAAAAATATTGCACAAATTTTTCTCAAATTTGGTTTGTACATATTTTTTCAAAATATAAGTGACTTTGCCAAATATGGTCAGAATCGGTCCATTTTTCCCCATATAAATATAGCACCCGATATGAACTTTTTCATATCTGCAGCCAAAAAAATTAATAACAATGCCACTCAAATTTGGTTTATGCTTATGCTAGACCGACTATAATTTTCTTATTTGTTTAAAATTTGATTTGGTAGGAAATTTTTCTTGTTTTAAATGAGTACAAAAAATACTGGTACCCATGCTGATTGTTTAATTGATCCAAAGTGCTTTGTTTTTCTTAGAGTGTGCGCACTGTTAAAAGAGCCTCTTCTCATAGGTGCAAAGACCGTTAACATTGCCTTAGAATTGGGCGGAATGAGTACGTTTCATAAAACGTAATTTCCCAATGTAAATCGAAGATCTCAACTGATCTATGGATCTTGAGCCAATATCTTGTAAACTGAGCTGTCAGCCTAACTCCAAGTAGGGCAAATAACGTAAAACCTTCTGCCACGTGTGAAGACGCATAGTCGTTAAGAAATGGTATTACTTTTACAAGGCACTTCTCATATTTTTTAGAAATATTACATCAATAAAATAACCTAACCCACAAAAACAAAGATTTTATTAGAACTCTTTCTTTCCTTATGCATATGAGTTTTGATTCTCTCCGTGACTGTGTGTGACTTTGCGTGACTATTTTAAAATTAATCTTTGGCCACAACAAGTCTATGGACAAAGTTTCAGATCGGTCGGATGAGGGGAAGTGAGGTTTTAATCTCTCCGTGACTGTGCGTGACTATGTCAAAATTAATCTTTTTCCACAGCAAGTGCATCCACCAAGTTTCAGATCGGATAAGGGGAAATGGGTTTTAAATCACTCCGTGACTGTGCGTGCCTATGCGTGACTATACGTGACTGTGCGTGACTATGTCGATGTTAATCTTTTTTTAGAGCAAGCATATCGACCAAGTTTCAGATTGATTGAATGAGGGGAAATCCGTTTTAAATCCTCTCTGTGACTGTGCGTGACCATGCGCAGTGTATGGACCAAGTTTCAGATTGATCGGATGAGGGGAAATGACATTTAGATCACTATCCCAAAATTAATCTGTAGTCACAACAAGGCTAGGGCCAAGTTTCTGATCAATTGGATAAGGGGAAATGGGGTTGCCCCACGACAGAGAGTATGAGTTAAAAAAAAAGGGTTTAATAATCAATTTTTTAAATTTAAATTTTTTAAATTTATTTTTAATTTTATTTTATTTTGTAAAATTTTAACTTATATTCCACTGAATTAAAATTTATTAAGATCGTAATATATATATATAAATCTAGGTTAAACAAAATTTTACCTCGATTTAGAAGCGATGCAAATGTTCGGATATGTCATGTATGACACTAATGCAAGTCAGCAATGACATGCCACTAAGTATTGTTACAGGTACTGAAGACGTCTTTAGGAAATTTCCAAATGTGAATATATTTCTGGTGACAACAGACGTTAGTTGCAAATTTTCACTAAAAAGTACTAATAAATGTTTATATTTACGAACAGATGAAAGAATTTCAAATATACGGTACGGTATATTTTTGTTGTGTTCTTCTAATCTAGCGGTGTTCTTTACTCAATTACCTTTTTTAATATAGTGAACAAAAAAATTATTCGTATACTAGTGCCGGTTTAGTTAATATCGTTATCGGTTAGTGGATATGTCCGGTCCACCAAACTTAGGGGACAACCGCTTTTCGCTACTAGCGGATAGTGGCCCCCGTTCAAAAAAAAACGAACAATCCAAAACTATCTTGACGTATTCCCAGAACTTCCAGTAATTCAAAAACCTGACCCCAAATATGTCGTGATCTCTGCTACTAGTGGCGACAAAACCCTCCAACAACATTCATGTTTTTCGGTCCACCGATCTTTAAAACTTATCTGCTCCGACATAGTGTCTGTTTCAGAGTTAAGAGATGGAAACCTACTTCTTCTTATTGGTAACAAATCAAACGCCGATAAATTAATAGCCACAAAAAACCTTCCAGGAATTTGCAACATTAAATCTGAATATCACTCCAACTTAAACTTTTCCAAAGGAACTATCTATGCTCCATATCAGTGAAGAAATCTCTATCGTATTTATTCTGGTAGACTTCTTCTCGTTGGATATCTCTTTCCAATAAGTAAAACGACTGTGTTCTGTGAGTTAGGGTCTTAAACTAAATTTTATTTCCTACCACCAAGTTTGCGTTGGCTACAAAGTGCAACGCAAACATATAACTTAAATTAGCAAAAACGTAAAATATAAAATCGAAGTAGCTGATCATGCAAATCTAAAACGGCGCGTGTCAACTATACGCAGCACCAATACTAAGCTACGTATGAACTAAATGTTGCCGATTAGGCAGATCAGAATCAAAGCGTGTTAACTGTTCCCCGTTTTGAATGAAGGCCGTCCTCGGTCTTCTTCAAGATTTCTTCCAACGTAGTTTTCAAGTTGGCTAGCGATCTTCTCTTTCTCCAGCCCCTTATCATTCTGTAAGCCAGATATATCAAGGCGATGCAACACAATATCACAGAGGTGCTCAAGATAGATTTCACAGTGATTTCTTTCTTTAACTCATCGAGATGCTGAAGATTTCTAATTTGAATGTCGTGGAGAAACGGTAGACTGAGAACTTGTTTATGCTCTGTAACCTTTATCATGGGAAGGTTTGGCAATTCGGGAATACTCCCTGGGACCCCAGCCCTATTCACGTACGTGATTCCATCGATGATAACTTCACTATCAAAAGTAACCAGGTAAGTGCCATTCACAAGTTGGCTGTTACCGTGATTTTCAATCACCTCTGCGATCGCATTGTTGATAATGATAATGCCATCATCCACTACCATTACTTTCTTAAGATCGTCGAACTGAGTGTTACATTCGGCAGATGTCCCAAATACTAGTTGTTGAGCACAAGTGGTAACGTTTTGAAATTTGCAAAAAGTGGACGAG
The DNA here is from genome assembly GCA_963682025.1 of Cordilura impudica. Taxonomy (NCBI): domain Eukaryota; kingdom Metazoa; phylum Arthropoda; class Insecta; order Diptera; family Scathophagidae; genus Cordilura; species Cordilura impudica. Next base: position 189,812,946 of record OY821520.1, on the reverse strand, counting down.
ATTGCTGTCCTGCAGCTTTCGACTGAGAGTACCTGATTGCCACATTTTGCCACCTTGTTGCCTCCCTCGAAAGAAATTATTTTTTGCTGGTGGGAGACAGGGAACAGATCTATTCTCTTGCATAGCTGCTTGGGTCTAGGAAATTTAATAACAAATTGTAAAATATCATTATTTTGGTAAATCTTAATGCTACTGATACTCATAACTTCCGACACACTAGTGTCTGTAAAGCTTCCATTCTTCACCAGTGACTTCACTTCCTCGCTATCAAGTATTGCGAGATCTATAACGTTTACCTTCGCTAAACTAACAGATAAAATTAAATTCTGCAAATTTATAATCGAAATTCTATTTCTGGCTAAAAGTGTTTCGTACAATTTATCAGTGTTCATCCGATCTTTTTCTTTTTCAGCTGCGATTACCTGGTTTACCGTGTCCGTCAGTTTCTGAAGTTGTTGGTCGATTCTAGTGTTGATATCTATTTGTCTGTTGTTTGCTTCCACCAGCTGCTCTTGTCTAAACTTGCTCTCTTCAAAGTCATCGAAGTCAGGAGTGCCTGCTACTACCTTCAGGGCAGTTCCTAAGATGTTTAAACTTCTGGCATGTCTGTGGTGGATTCGTAGGGCTGAGAGCAATGTAGCCATATGGTTAATATCTGATTCCAAAATTTTTTTCATATGAGACTGTGGGAAGAGATCAGACAATTCGGTTGTTTCCTTAATGAGTCCGTCGTATAAAGTCAAGTTGGAAGAGTGTTTTAGGTAACCATAATCATCCCAAATAATTATATCGCCATCATATATCGGGATGTAGTTTGAATGAGAGTAGTCGATGATCTTGCCTGCTATCGGTAAAATTACCGTAAGTAAGATGTTTAGAAACCTAGAATAAAGAAAGTTGTTTAGAGCCATGCTATCTCAGATTGTCCTTATGGACCACCCTTCCTTTTATTAGAATTGTCGTGCCCAAATCAGCTTCGACCGTTCCTTCTCCATACAAAGGGCTTAATTTATTTCCCAATCTCCTGTTTGATTTTATAAAAACTTTATCTCCTACCTCGAACTTTCTATCTGTCCTACCCCTGTTGTGATTATCCAGAGTTTGATTTTGTGCACTTAAGATTTTTTCCATAATGAGCGTTCTTAGCTCATTTGGAGCGGAATGGATTATATCGATAGGACGCTTTTCGGTAACAGAGTGGATTGTCCTATTGTACTCAATAGTGGCCTGCAAAATAAGGTTGACGGTATCCTCGATGTTTCTCTGAAGTTTCAGACATCTCGCGACCTCTGAGAGGGTGCTGTGGAAACGCTCCACTTGGCCATTTGATGTGCTATGAAGTGGTGGTGAATTAACGATCTGTATGTTATACGAGTCTAATAATGTTCTTATAGTCTCTGAATTTAGGGATTTTTCGTTGTCGCAAAATATTGTCTTAGTTTGAGGGAAAAAGTTCATTAATTGTAGTATTGGAATTTTAACATCGAAGATGGTACGGGATTGGATTGGCTGAACTATAGCGAACTTGGAAAATTTGTCAATGCAAGTAAGGAAATATTTTTGGTCAGTGGAGTAAATATCTATATGTAGGATTTCACCCGCATAGTTGGGAATTCGTGTTTCTCCAATGAATTGCCGTTTCGGGTGCCTCTGGTACTTTCCCTTAGAGCAAATTTTACAATTTGAAACAATTTCCTTAGCAAGTTTTGACATTTTCGGAAAGTAATAGTCTTGTAATATTTGTTTTACGTTTTCCTGGGCAGCTCTATGCGCTCTGTTGTGTTCAGAAGCAACAATTTCTCTCTGTTCATTAAGGTCATAGATGTCTGTTACAAAGAGTTTTGAGTACCAAAATTTAGTACCTGGAAACTGTCTGATTAAGTCATGTTGCAAGAATGCCAGAGTTGGGAGAGTGCAGTATATTGCATTTACCACATTTGGGTTAACTGCATCCCGGACCGTTTCAAAGAGTTCGTTTTTTTCATTAAATTGGATGTTATGTCTTATTTTCTTTCCGAATATTACAAAGGTACGCAATGAGGCTTGTTCAGCCTCTTCAATAATTATTTGATTTCTGTAGCAATTAATCGGGTTATCCGTACTCGGAATAGTATAGGTAAGGGACGCCTCACTATGAACAGTAGCATGGTCTGATTCTGGGTCGTTGTCCGTAGCGTTTATTTGTTGTCGGGATAACGCATCCGCAACTACATTTTCCTTTCCAGGTTTGTAAAAAATCTTTGCGTTGTGCTCATCAACAAAAGCTCTCCAACGTTTGATTTTCGCATTTGGGTTTCGGTCTGAAACCGCGAATGTTAACGGCTGGTGGTCCGTAAAAATGTTGAGAGTTTTCGCGCCGTAAAGGTAATTTCGAAGGGTTTTTAAAGCCCAAACTATTGCCAAAAGCTCTCTCTCATTCGTAGCATAATGCATTTCGGGGTCTTTTAATGTTCTAGAGATAAATTGTATCGGTTTACCATCTTGGGATAAGACTGCACCTAGGCCCAATGCCGAAGCATCTGTCGTTAAGTCGAATGGTTTCCTAAAATCTGGATACGTAAGCATAACGTCTTCTGAAGTCAGTATTTCCTTTAGTTTACTGAAAACAAGCAATTGACTTTCGTTAAGTGTTATTATAACCTTTTTTGACTGACTTGCACTAACTTTCCCGTTTTCGCCCTTTAGCTCGTCTGTTAATGGTTTGGCGATTCTCGCAAAATCTTTAATGAATGATCTATAGTGACTCGCCAGTCCTAAAAAAGATCTTAATTGAAACAGGTTAGAAGGAGGAACGAATCTAAGAATCGCCGCAATTTTGTCTGAAGACTTCCGTATGCCTTCCGTCGACACCACGAAACCAAGATATTCCACACTAGTCCTAAAAAATTTTGACTTTTCGACGGAAACGCACATATTTGCTTCCCGAAGCTTCGTGGGGACCCAGTTGACATGAATAAGGTGGTCATCTTCTGATTCCGAAAAAATAATCACGTCATCGACATAAACGTGGCATGATTTTCCTATCTGTTCCCTAAGAATGTCGTCGATAGCTCTCTGAAAGATACTTGGAGCATTTTTTAACCCAAAAGGTAGTCTGCAGAATTCGTACTTTCCGTTGTTAACTGAGAAAGCAGTTTTCTCCCTATCTCTTTCTGCGAGTTCAATTTGATGAAAACCAGATTTAAGGTCCAGGGTAGTAAAATATTTAGCATTTCCCAAGTTTGATAGAATTACCGACATATTCGGGATAGGATATTTGTCGTTAATAGTAATTTCATTAAGCTTTCGGAAATCTATCACCATTCGCTTCTTCCTGTTTCCTAATTCGTCCATGCTTGTCTTATCTACGACCCAAATTGGGTTATTATAGGGTGACCTAGATGGTCGAATAATGTGGTCTGCCAGAAGTTGTCTAATTTCCTCGTTTACAAAGTCCGATACCCCTATTGGGTATGGATACGATTTCGAATATATTGCTTCATCGGTTTGAGTCCGGATCGTCGCTACTATATTTGTGTTATACGGCAGTGATTTTTTTGGGTCTGAAAATACTTCGTTGTTATTGTTAATAATATTCTTAAATTTGGTTCTAACGGATTCTGGTACATTTTTCACGTCAACTATAATATGATTCACATCTTTGCACCTCATGAAACAAATTTTCTCCGAGCCTGCCGCGTAATTAATTGTCCCTTTTTTTAGGTCAATGTTGGCATTAACCTGTTTTAGAAGGTCTAACCCCACAATTGTATCAAATGTTGAAAGATTCTCTAGCACAAAAAAAGTTGAATTTTTCCCAAACAAATTTACGACACATTTTTTATTTATGTCATTTTTTCCGTGAATCGAATGAACTGTAAAGGGATTATCGGTATCCTTGATACCTTTAAGTTGTTTAAATGGTCTTATATAATTTTTCGATGCCCCGGTGTCTATTAATATTTTTATTGTCTCCCCAGCAAGAACCCGTTCTATGAATGGTAGCTGGGAGCATGCCCTAAAAAATTAATGCTTTCAAAATCATTATCGTTAGCATGCTGTTCGATATCTAGAACCGCATCGTCCGCTGTGATGGAATATTGTTCCACCTCATTTGTCACATGGTTGATCCTCTGAATCCTGGATCCCGTTTGTCTGTCCGATCCAGGTTGTTTTTTCGTAGGTTGAAAATTTTGGTTTTGACCGCTCGTGTGCTGTCTGAACCTTGAAGACGATGGGTCAATATCCATTGGTTCTGGAATATCTTGTCCTCTGACTTGACCCGGGTGCCTTTGAGATTGGACCCTATTATAGTATGGGTTTTTCTCATTAGGTTGATTTTGATTGGGGAATTTCCTAGCATTAATTTTATTATTCTCGTTGATTCTATTAGCAAATGTGGTTGCAAAAACATACCGCTCGTGGTTGGATTCAAGTTCCTGTGCGAGTGCCAATGCTGTTGGTAGGTCCACAGGTCGTGACGAGAATAAGATATCGCATAGAGGTTTTCTTAAACCTGAAATAAAGGTGCGAAGTGCATCCTTTCTATACTTATCATTTAGCACATGTACGACGTCACTGTCGTACGTCATCAATGTCTTATTCGTCAATAATGTAAGCTTTCGTTCAACGCTATCATAAAAATCCAAAACAGAACCATTACCCTGTCTAAGCGTGCTTAACTCCTGTTCTATTAAATATATTGGTCGTTTATCCGCATATGTAAAATCCAAGCGAGCAATAATAGCTCGAAAATTTAGCACTGTATTAAATGAGGCCAGAACGGCATCTGCCGCTCCCCTTATCTTATTTCTCAGAATGGCCACTGCTTGGTAGTGTTTAGAACTACCATCAAAATTCTCATAAACCTTATATGCAGTATGTGCTGGCTGTCTCCAAGAGACATATTGTTCTAATTTACCGTCGAACTCCGGTAATGATTTTACTAAGTCAAGCGTTTCGTTGCATACCACTGAAGGGTCTATGGCAGTTTCCCTAAATTCTTCTACGTTCACTCTACCAACTTCTAAACTAGCTATTTTCTCAGTTAGTTCGTTAATTTTTTCTGTAAACAATCTAGACTGATGTTGTGTTGCCGCAACTACGGCCCTGTTAATCATAGCTTGTACTTCTTCCTGTGACATCCTTTCTCTATTTCCCGTAATATTTAAACTGTCAAACAAGTCCTCCAAATCACTCATAAATTAAAAAATATAGTTTTAGTTTCGTAAAACCGTCAACACACTTTCGCTTTAGCTGGATAGAAAAGGTCAAAACACTGATAATTAAAACCGTTAGCACGATAGCACTATTTTCACTTTTGATATTCTTTTTATTTTTTCCTTCTAAAGCCACTTTATGAAAATTGGAAACTTTACTTACATTCTTTTTTATTTCTTAATATAATTCTCCGTTTGACTTGGTGTTGGTGGTGGTGTTGGTTCGTGTTGGTGGCGGTGGTGGTGGTGCTGTTGTTGAAGTTATAGTTTGATATTCCTGATGAAATGTACGGTTCCTTATCCTGTTGGGCGCCAGTGAAGAAATCTCTATCGTATTTATTCTGGTAGACTTCTTCTCGTTGGATATCTCTTTCCAATAAGTAAAACGACTGTGTTCTGTGAGTTAGGGTCTTAAACTAAATTTTATTTCCTACCACCAAGTTTGCGTTGGCTACAAAGTGCAACGCAAACATATAACTTAAATTAGCAAAAACGTAAAATATAAAATCGAAGTAGGATCATGCAAATCTAAAACGGCGCGTGTCAACTATACGCAGCACCAATACTAAGCTACGTATGAACTAAATGTTGCCGATTAGGCAGATCAGAATCAAAGCGTGTTAACTTATCTTAATAATTTACCTGAATTCGAGATCGTAAGTGAACTTAAGTCCCAAGGTGTAGTTGAAGTCTACAAGTTCCAAAGAAAAAATGCTGATGATAAACTAGCTCCATGCGGAGTCATACTAGTGACATTCGATAGATATTCCATACCAGAAAAACTGGATATATCATGGCATAGAGTTAAAGTCAGACCATATTACCCTAATCCCATGCGTTGCAAAACTTGTCAACTACTTGGGCACACTAAAAAATTGTGCAAAAACAGCCCACTTTGTGAGAATTGCGCTCTACCGCCCCACAAACCAACTGATTGTACACGCACTTATTGCATTAACTGTGCAGAAGATCACCCCTCCACCTCTAGAGACTGCAAAATTTTTAAACAACAAAAAGAAATACTTAAAATTAAAACAAACGAAAAATGTTCAATAAAAATAGCAAAACAAAAATATCAAGCTCAACTAACAACACAACCACTAATGCAATCTTTCTCTAATGTCACAAACAATAATAATGTTAGCAAAAACGAAATTATTAACAACAAAACAGTCAGTTCCAATAATGAAATAGAAAAAAATATTGAAAAAACCAATAGCAACAACCACAAAAATATTAGCATAAACGCCGAAGCAGAAAAAAATAAAAACTTGAGTATTTTAAAAACAACAAAATCGCTTCCATCAAAGAACAAAACCGAACCAACAAAAAACATACATGACAATTCATTTACATCAACAAAAACTACTACACAAGAAACAAAATTACAAAAATCAACAACTATACACAACCAACCTACAATAACAACACGATCTATGGCTAAAGCTACATTAAATAATTCAACAACAACAAACCATAAAAATAATAAAGAAACACTCAACTTAACCAAAAACGAAAATCTCTCTTTTCCAAAAAATACAACAATACATACCCACAACACCTCCTATGAACCAGATGAAATAATGTTTGTAGATGAAGAATAAATTGTTTGCTATTTTCCCAATATGGATTTAAAAATTATACAGTGGAACATTAATGGTCTAATAAACAATTACCATGAACTACAACTTCTAATAAAGATCATAACCCAGACATTATATCCATTCAAGAGACACATATACCATTTAAACGTAAGATTATATATCCTAAACAATACAATCTCTTTTCACACAACTTACCTTGCAACAAAACTGCAAAGCAAGGTATTGGAATCTTGGTAAAAAATCTATACCTCACAAATTAATATATACCGACAACGTTATTGCAGCTATTGCTGTCCAAATATTCACCAGCTTCAAATTCACTATAATGTGTACATATATCCCCCCTCAATAAAGCATCCCAGAAAACAGATTAATTTCTCTAGTAAACCATATTGATACTCCTATTATTATTACTGGCGACTTCAACTCATGGAGCACACTCTGGGGTTCTACAACAACCAACTCTCGTGGCAAAATACTAGAAAACTTTATTTTAAATGAAGACTTAATAATACTTAACGACGGAGCCCCAACCCATTTCTCAACACACAACACGTTTACAAATGTTGATATCTCGCTGTGTTCTACACAACTTGCACCTCTTTGCTCTTGGAAAACTCTTCCCCACCTCCACGGCAGTGACCTTTATCCAATCTTGATAACAATAAAAAAAATTGCTCTCAAACTGGAACCAAACCAAGACCTAAATACAAAACAGATTATGCAAACTGGACTTTATACCAAGAAAAATGTAACGAGAACATGTCTAATACTAAAACCACTTCGAATGTTAACCAAATGGCAGCATCTTTAATAAAATGCATAAAATCTGCAGCAAACATTAGTATACCACAAACGAGAGGCAAGATATATAACTCCCGTGTGATATGGTGGAATTCCAAACTAGACTTATTACGACATCAAAAACAGAGCCTTTGGCACAATTTTAAACGTGTTAGGAGTGACGCTAATTAAATTTTATATAAAAAACACAACGCCATATTCAGAAGAGCGGTAAAAGAAAGCAAAGCATTATGTTTAAATAACTTTACGTCAAAAATCAACCCAAACTCCTCCGCCCGAAAGATGTGGAGCGATATCAAACGTATAACGGGAGCAACCAGGTCCAATGTCATAAATCACCTACAATCAGGTTCAACTACAATTTCATCTTCAGTCGATATTGCAAACTGTTTTGCCAAACACTGGTCAGCACAATCGGAAGACTCGAATTTCACGTCAAGCTTTCAACAACACAAATCCAACTCCATGAACTACCACTACAATCCACAAACATGCAATAAATATGCCAACAAAATAGAAACCTCAATCAATGCTATAGAGATTGAAATCGCTTTAAATTCAACGGCAGGTAAAACACCTGGCGATGACCGCATTTCATATCCGATGTTGAAAAATCTACCTCTGTCAACAAAAAATTATATCTGCTCACTTTTCAACTACATTTTTTCATCTAAAGTCTTTCCTCAAGCTTGGAAAACCGCGACGGTCATACCAATACCAAAACCCAATAAAGACCATCACTCCGCTGCAGGTTATCGACCAATTTCACTTTTGCCATGTATTAGCAAAATTCTAGAAAAAATAATTGCTAAACGTCTAATGTGGTTCGTAAAAACAAATAATTTAATCACACCCAACCAAGTCGCCTTTATGAGGAAACAAGGTACTGATGACGTCCTTCTTTATCTCCAACACTTTACCTCAAAATCCATATCTAATAAAAATTACGTTACCATACTTTCCACCGACTTCGAAAGAGCTTTCGACCGGATTGGTATTCACGTTATCCTAAAACAATTAACAGATTGGAAAATAGGAAAAAATATGTATCACATAATCAAAAATTTCTTAAGTAACAGAAAATTCAAAGTGAGAATTAATAATCAAATTTCTGAAACATTTCCTCTACACAATGGTATCCCACAAGGATCACCACTCTCCGTAGTACTCTTTGTTATAGCCTTTAACGAATTTAGTAAAATTCTCTCAATCCAAAAACACATTGAACATGCCATTTATGCTCTAACACCCTAAGAAAAATAATAGAGTGGGGCTTAATATCAGGTGCAAAGCTATCTATAGAAAAATGCAGTCTACTTCACATTTGCAAAAAACACCACTGCAATAACTTTGATATTGAATATAACAACTTTTCAATAAAAAAAGTCCAACATTTACGCATTTTAGGAGTAATCTTTGACAAAAGCTTTACATTTAAAGAACATTGTTTATCTCTGAAAAAAAGCTTAAACTCAAGATTAAGTATCATAAAATACCTAAGAACAATAAACTTTATGATCCACATTTCCACAATGTATAACCAGGTCAATTATACTCTCAAAAATTGATTACGCACTCCCAATATATGGATGGTGTTCACCTTACAATGTCAAACTAATTGAAGGACCATATCATGCAGCAGTTCGTCGTAGCATCGGGGCTTTCAGGACAAGCCCCACAGTTAACATCCTAACTGAAGCTGGAATGCCGTCTATTAACTACCGAACTACATACCTTACCTATAAACTAATACCTAAACTTTTTATTAGTCGGAACAAACTATTATTCCAGGAAGTTAGAAAAGCTATAAATTGTATTAGGATACCAAGATTGCAATCTACTATAATCAGATGTATTAACCTCTCGAACAACCTCGACCTTGATATAAATTCCATTTATATCAAATATCCATCGGAACCCCCTTGGCTTTTAAAAAAATTAACTTTTATTTTATCTATGAACAACCTTCCAAAAACAACAACACCACCTGTTGTATATCAACAAACCTTTAGAAACTTAACCGATCACTTCTCGGGACACAGCTGGAATTTTCTATATACGGATGGGTCTAAATCAAGTGACTTTACTACGTTTGCTACTGTGGATCAAGACGGTAGCCTGATTAACTCAGGATTTATCAATAACTACTGCTCCAATTATACAGCCGAAGCTCTAGCGATATTCCTTGCTGCCGAATTCGCCTCAAAAGCTGATACAAAACTTATCATCTGTACGGACAGCCTATCATCTATTCTCGCTATACAAAATTCTTCGTACGATTCGCCACTTATAAATCAAATTAGAAATCTCTGCATCCAACATTTTAATAAAATCAAAATTATGTGGGTCTCATCTCACGTCGGTATACCAGGAAATGAATACGCCGACTTAGCTGCCGAAGAAGCAAAACATAGACCACTACTAAAACACCAAACCTGGGAAGCTCGTGATATAATAAATAACATTTCCTCCTTTTTGAAAATTTCAAACACTCAACGCTGGTCAAACTATGAACACAATTACAAGAATATGAATCCTCTTGGTAACAAACCAATCTAAATCAGTAAATTATTTTTTTACTAGCAATAAATTCGTCCGATTAAATGAAATCGCAATGATTGTTAAATTTATCTTGTCTTATATTTAAAAAAAAAATTAATTTTTAATAATTTTTTTCTCGAAAATAATCTAGTACACCATTCATAATGTTTAAGTAACCTTAGACTTCCCATTAATTGTTTTGCATTTTATGTGCTTCATTGAAACGTTATGTTATTGTAGCTCTTCTCCAATAACATGCAAAGTTTCAATTAGAATTCAATTTCTCAATCAATTGTCAACAATTGATTACATTTTCACTTGGGTCTTCGTTTTGTCAGTCTAAAAATCTATATCAATTTATATACACACTCAAGTTCGTTCATTCTTCTTCTTATTCTCACGAATCTTACGTTTCTGTGCTACCCAATGCCCCAAACATGATTTCCAGAAAAGTCTACCCCCAACTACCTGTTATCAGTAAATTAAATCTATTTGTATAAAGAAGCTCGTTTTACAAGCAGTCGATTTTGTGGTGAGAGAATACGTCGAATAACTTTTTTTTTTGTGGCGTGAATTTGAGTTATGACAACACATATATTATTCCAGGCTTTCAGAATTTAGCGACTATGTTTTCATTTACTTAGTCTGAATGTATGTGAGTATGACAATGTTTTTATTTTATTTATTTTTCTAGGGGATGACTGGTTAAGGTAAAGAAGGGAAAGTTATTGAAAAATAAAATGGGTGTAGAAATTAATTTTGCTAGAAACTGTAAGAAGAATCCGTTCGACTTAAAGTAATTCAATATACAAAACGCACTTTATTTTCTAAAATATAAATTAATATTTTTATTAATTGATTTAGCAAGGAGTATTAATGACATTATGGGAACAGCTCCTGAAAACTCGTTATGTTCCTTCGATTACCAAAACTGATTCTAAAGTTTATTTATAAAAGAGAAAAGAGAAAAATAATTCTGAGGACTTCTTTATAAGAAAACCTTCAGATTTTGAGCCATTTTTTCCAAAGTAAAACCATAAAATTTTGTGGAAAATCTCGAAAATTTAATATATTTCTTTTCAAATTTAACCTTCCTATACTCGCGCTAATTTTTGTAACACATATACCCGCGCGCGGTCTAACAGACCAAAAGTTTGAACTCCCTGTTCCCTAGTTTTTTGAAATAAAACTTTAACAAATAAATATTTTTTTTATAAAACTTGAAGATATAATAATAAAATTGATTTTCAGTCTTTTACAAAATAGCCATCAAAATCGATAGTTTTTTCTTAAGTACTACAAGAACAAAACACAAACACTTTTTTCTTAAAAAAAAAATAAAAACAAACAATCTTGAAAACACTACTAGTGCAATACATAAATCACATGTTGACTTAATTTTTAGCCTTAAAATTAAAATTAGGACATACCCGCATCGGTCTCACAGATCGTATTATTTTTGAATACACAACACGTACGTATCGTACAAACACGTGGCATGCACTAAAATAAAGCTTGTAAAAAATCCGGCAGCTAACAGAAAACTTTAGTGCTGTTAGAGCACTCAAAAGCTTTTGACACAGTGGATCACACAGTCTTTCTGCAAAAACTTAAGAAAATTATCCAATTTTCCCCAACATCAGTTGCACTGATGACATCTTATTTAGTAAATCGCGTTCAATGCGTAGAAATAAATAATATAGCATCAGCGTTTCTTCCTGTTTCAAGAGACGTTCCCCAGGGTTGTATTCTTGGTCCCCTCCATTTCTCAATTTATGCTAATGACCTCCCTAAACAGTTAATCCACTGCAATGTAAGAATGTATGCCGATGATGTACAACTGTACATTAGCAGCGAAAAAGGAAAAATTGAGGACTGCAATAGAAAACTGAATGAAGATTTAAAACGAATTTCAAATTGGACGGTTGCAACCGGTCTCAGCCTTAACCGTCTAAAAACCAAGTGCGTTCTGATGCGTAATAGATTAACTAGAATACCAGTTAACCCAAACATTTATTTAAATGATCCCAAATTGGTATTGTCGAACGAGCCAAAAATCTGGGTGTTGTTTTTAACAAAAATCTTACCTGGTCAGATCACATTGCAGCGGCGTGTGGCAAAACATACTCGATGTTGGAAACTCTCTGGAATACTCAATATTGCACCCCAATTAGTATTCGTTTACTATTAGCTAAGGCCTACCTAATACCAACATTAATATATGCATGCGAAATCTTTGCAAGTTGCGACGCTAAGAGTAAAACCAGGTTAAATATCACGTTTAACAATATCGCAAGGTACGTTTTTGGTCTCAGAAGGTTCGATCACATTTCATCCTACTCAAAGACAATTTATGGGGTCAATTTCGATGACCTACTAAAAATAAAATTACTCATTTTTTTACACAAAATTATTATAAATCATGAACCAGAATATCTTTATAAGCGTTTGCGTTTTAATAGGCTCCGAAGAAATAACAATTTAACACAATTTCGGTACCATACTTTGGTATCTGAATGGCAGTTTTTCATATTTGCGGTACGTCTTTGGAATAGTTTACCCTCTACAATTAAGGAAGTTAGCAACGCTTCACTTTTTAAGAAAATAATGTTCGAGCGATCAAATAGGAATTGTTATTTTAACACATCCTCTACATTACATAAAATTCACAATTGTCAATATAGCTTTTAAGTTAATACTAGCAGATTCCAGCCCTCGAAATTCGAGTGCAAATTCTAGGAAATTGTATTTTTTCATTAAATAAAGACCCTAAAGCTATACTAATCAATTATAGCCAATTCACAAATCAACACAAAAAAAACAAACTCATTTTCACTACAAACACATTAACAAATTTAATAAACACACACATGACATTGTATAATTTTATGTATGTGTTAGTAGCAACTTTAAATGCAATTTACTCAAAATAAAGGCAAAATTTTTAAAATCTGTAAGTCTGGAAATCGGATAAAAAGAAATACCTTTCAAATAATATACGTTTGGCCAAAATCGGGATAACACGGTAAAACAAAACACAAGAAATCGCCTAGCCTATTAATATTATAGATATAAATATTTTTTTTCTCTTCTCTTTTTCTTTTGTTTTTTTTATTCTTAGTAGTATTTTAATTTTTCTATATTTTATACATAAAATTGCATTGTCACTTTTTGATTTCAATTATTTTCTATTTGTTTATTTTATTTTGTTTTATTTTATTTTATATTTGTTTTCATATTTTCTCCTCTTTTAATTTAATTTTAATTTTTTAATTTTTATTTCATTTTTTCTTACTTATATCGATGTTTATATTTTTAATGCTTAATATTCATGTTTAACGTCAGTTTTTTTAATTCTTTTTTTTATTAAATTTAAATATTGTGATAATAGCCTTAAGTTCCATTGTACATCATAATTCAATTTAACATACAATAGAACCTACTCTTTTTGAAGATTACATGTCTTGTTGAGTGGGATACCAAATTAAATAAATAAATAAATAATAAAAAAAAACTCAATTTTCTAGCGTTTTTTGGAAAAAAAAAAGATATTTATAAAAAAGTGTTTTTCGGTCTCACAAACCAACGCGATTAATGATTATGATTCATAGAAAATCATTAGAAACACATTACATTTTAGAGTTTTTTTTAAAGAAAACCCATCAGATTTTCACAAATTTTTCGATAGGTATCACATCACATTGATTTCAATGTTTCATTTAGAACTGTAATATGTTATCTAACATTAGGCAAACATTTATGTTATAATTCTGAGATATGCTTCCTTTAGAAAATCGCTCAAATATAATAAATTTACTTTGAGGAAAATTTACTGACTATGATATATTGGTAAAACATTTAGATCTTAAGGGCTTGTTGTAATAGGAAAACTATTAGTTTCTTCGGATTATTGTCTTTAAGAAAACCATCATATTATGATGGTGTTCTTATATTTCACTTAAATATATTATTATATTTTATTTAATTATAAGTTTACTAATTATGTTGCATTTGAAAACAAAAATAAATTTTGAGGACTTTTTTCAATTTCTCAAAAATTTGTTCTAATAGGAATTATGTACATACATCAGATTATGAGGAACGTGTAATATGGAAAACCGCTGAATTATATAACTATATACATTTATTTTAAGGAAAATTTACTGGGGCCAAATCACCGGATTCGTTAACGAAATTTTTAGATCGAAATTAATTTTATATTTTCAAAATAAAATGGTAAGAATAATTTTACTCTGCCACAGTAAACGAATTATGACCCCTTAATTAAGAGTAAAAAATTAAACGACGGTTGATGTTTGTCCATCTTCTCTAAATTGATCGATTGATTTTACTCGATATCTAATGCGGTGATTTGGCCCCTGATTATGATGCATTTGAAAACAATTTAATTTTGAGGACTTTCTTTAATAGCTAATATATAAGCTCCAGAGGAAAATCTCTGAAAATTAATTATTTCTTCATGAAAAATTTACTGATTTTGGGCTGATAAGGAAAACAATCAGATTTTGAATAATGGTTCATTAAGAGAATCACTCTAATACAATAAATTTAGATTAGATTCTAAGTTTATAGAAAAATTATAATAAAAAAATATTTTCGAAAATTTCAGTGATTATAAAATAGACAGTGATTATAAATAGAACTTCGCAAATATAAAAACACAAATTATGGGCTAAATTATGAATTATATAGAGAGATTCAGATTCAGACAGCAATACGCATAGCAAAGAACGAACACCTAAATAGTCAATGTCAGGAGATCGAAAAATTACATGACTTACATGACGACTTTAATCTCCATCGAAAACTAAAGGAAGTCGCCGGGATATACCGAACAACCCCAAAAGTGGTAAACATCGCCTGTGAGGCGAAGCAATTTCTTTTTTGCGATATTTTCCAATCGCTCACTCGTATCAAAGCGTGCGCTTCTGCCAACTCGTACAACTGAGTTTTTGTTCTGCTCCGTTGCGTTGTTGTTATATACCTAGGTGTGCCGCCTATGAGGCGAAGTTTTTTTTCTATAAATTAGAGGTTGTGTATTTATATAGTATTTATATTGTGTATTTATATAGTTTTTTGGGTTGACTACTTCTGAAGCGCAGCAACTAGAATGGCTGAAGGAGATATCGCTAGATGGAAGTGAACTTGAAGACGATCAGCTAACTGTTGGCAATGTGACGTAAAAAAGTAGGTGGAAAAACCAAAAATTTTATTTAGCTGTGCACAATTTTTTTAAGCTATAAGTTTTATATTATTTTTTAATATGTTAATTAGATTTAAGATTTATAAGAAACAGCAGTTTTTTATCTTGAACTGATTTTTACTTATTTCTTTGATTTTTTGTAAAAGATCTCTTCCATACCATTGATTAAAATATGAGATCTACAAATATGCCCACAATATCTTTAAGACTAGTGGATTGTGTGGCGTCTAGGCGCCCGTTTATTTTGACTTTAACAAACAATTTTTTTTTCCATTTCAGAATTTTCCTATATATTATGTTTTTAAAAAATTAATTTTAATGTTTTTAAAATTTCTTTAAAAAAAAGAAAAAAAAATCGAAAACAGTTGTAGAAAATACAAAACAAAAACTTCGATTTTCAAACGAAGTTTTGTAAAAGGTCCTTTTTTTATGTATACTCATTTCCACAAAAGTTTGCCACTAGCCAACCTTTGCTTTATACTTTCTGCTTCTATACATAAGGAGTTTTTTTTTAATATTATATGATTTTAAAAAAATATTTTATTTTGATAGAAACTCGGTATTTTAGTCTTATTAAGATAAACTATTAATATGTATCTTTTTAATAATTTAATTTATGTTTTATGACTTTTTAAAATGCATCAAAATAAATAAACTTATTCACCTAAAAAAAGTTTTTAAACCTTTCGGACAAAACAAAAAAATACTACGGTTATAACGAACTTAGTCTATAACGTACTAATTTGGCCGGTCCCGCCGAGTTCGTTATAACCGAACTCCATTTTATTGTAGAAAAAATAGAATAACATAAAAAAAAACATTTTAGAGCAAGGTTCCTAAAAGTTTCTTAAGGGGGGGAGGGGTAAGGTTTTAAAAGTTAATAAAAGTCGTATTTTGCATAATTCTTTTTTGAAGAGAAGAATACACGTTATGGCATAACATTTAAAGAATCTTTGAAAAATTTTTCAACTAAAAAATTTAATAAATAAGTCCGTGGCAGCCAATATCCGGAGGCGTTGTTGTTTTGCGGTGAACATCATAACTCGTTACCGGACCATGTGAAATAAAAAAATCTAAATGCGTTTAAAAGGTGACAGCTTCCTGAGGTAGTGAAGAAGAGTTTTTTAATTTTTTTTTTGCAGCATTTTGAAGTGAAAAACGATTTTTGCGATACAATTTCGGGAATTTGTTGTTAAAAAATGGGGAAGAAAATGGAATAAAAAAAAACTTCGTGGTTAAATGATGATTTATGTGTAGATACACACCCGTATTCATAAAAATTAAAGTGTACTTCAAGTAGACTTTATTGTCTGTTTTTCATACAAAATTTGTTGATAAAGTCTACTTGAAGTACACTTTAATATTTATGAATACGGGTGATAGTGTCTAAAATTTCAAAAGAATCGGTCAAGAAGATGTTCACGGACTTCGAACATTTATTTGCGAGAAAATCGGTTTAAAGGTTTTTAAAAACTGATTTGTATACCGTATGAGGCCGGTCGCTGTAAACGCTGTATCTTCTTAAGTTTTGCTCTGATTTACTAAAAATTTTGATACAACACTCTCGACATGTTGTGCATTCAGGAAGAGAAATGCAAAAAAGGTTTTAAAACCTACCACCCCTTAAGGAAATGCAAACACCAATACACCTACACAAAAAAGAAAAAAATATTTAATATTTCATCATACATGTAAACTGAAATAAGAATAAATCCAAAAAAGAAAAAATAAAAAATAAGCGCGTATTTGTTTTACTTAAAAAAAAATCGCTTTTAATTCTTCCAAGATAATTTCAATAAATTATTCAAATTAAAATCTTAAATATACCTATTTACGTAATTTATGTTTGTCAAAATTTTTTAAAAAGCAAATTATGCAAAACTTAATATTTGAGTGAAAAAAAAAATTATTTTCCCACCTCTCTTCTAAAATTACAATGTAATTTAATTATGCAAAGTTACATTACATTGCACTATTTTTTCAAGGGCTTTTCAATACAGAGCTATAAACGAAATCATATGTTGGACAACAACAAAATCTACATTGAAGATCTCTTTTTTCTCAAATATTTATCAAAAAAAAGCATACTCTTTGGTAAGTGCTGGCCATCAGAGAACTGAGCGAAAGCACTCTTAACAATACAAAACAATTTTGAGATGAAAGAGATAACCCAATAGACCAAAACTCTTTAGAAAAATATTATAACAAGCTTGCGAACATAAGCCTTAAGCTTTAAAAAGATTTGAGAAACTATTGAAAAACGCTTTAAATTTATTGTAGAATAATCAAAAAGGAACCCTCGTGATAATATTACTGAAATAATAATTTAATAAGCTTATATTCTCAATTATAGAAATAGCTTATCAAAATAATATTTTATTAAACTAAATGAAAATAAGCTTAGACCTACAATTGTAGAATTAGCTTATGGTAGCAATTGTAGAATAAGCTTATACTTGTAAATATGAAAACACATTTTATAGAATTTTTTTATTGATTAATTTTTATTTAATTAAAATTAAAAATACAGCTCCTGTTTGGTCATTATAGATATATAAGTAGTTTTAACAAAAACAAATAATCAAATAGGTTTTTCTAAATTTTTACCTTCAACAAAAGTTTATTAATTCAGCAGAAAAAGACCAAATTCATGAACTCTTTAAAAGGTAGATTAAATTAAGTAAAAATTAAAATGTTATAAAAGTTAATAAAAAATGAATTAAATTGAATTGAAATAAAGAAGTCAGGTAAAATTAGTTAGGTGTTTCATTATTTTGTTTTGTAGTTCTGGCGTAATTTTTGCCGGGACTTAGCGAACTGGAAAAACGTTTTTGTGCTTCTAATATAATCGTCTTCGTTATGTCCAAACCCTATTGTTACATCTGTAAAATAATAAAATTTAATGTTTTAGTGGTTTATTATTATTATTGCTGTTTATTGTTTTCTTACTTCGGGTTATAGCATGTTTAACAGCCCACTTAGCAAGCTCTTCCCTTATGTTGTAAATTTGTGTGCATTCGTTTGACAAACCACAATCTTCTAAATCTGAATCATTTATTCCAGCTCCTATGTATGTCTCTTGGATCATTGGCAGTAAAATCGCTGGGTAAAAAACTATCCCTAGAATGTTCTATTTTTTGCTTTTTTTGTTTTTTTAAAAGAAGCTCAACTACTTCTTTTGCTTCGTTTCTTATGCCTTTTTTTTATTAAATTTGGCATGTTTCATTTTATTATTGAAGTTTTGTACTCACTTTTTCACAATTTCTTTTTTCACTTTTATTTTTAAATATTTATATCTGCTGATAGCTTGCACTCACTTGAAGCAAAATTTGACAATGACAATCAAATGACAATGCACACTTGAGAAATTTTTAAGATTTTTAAAAATTGTTATCTTTTTACAAGTATGTTTAAAAAAATATTAAGAAGGAGAATAGTTTTTCAAACAAGATTGAGAAACTCTTAATATTTTTACAATTAGTAAGCTTTTTATATATTATGTTTAAAAACATATTGTGAAGGATAATTATTTCTCAAACATGATTAAAAAATACTTTAGTAATTTTTTTAAAATAAGCTTATTCTATACTATGTTTAAAAACATATTGTGAAGGATAATAGTTTCTCAAACTTGATTTAAAAACACTTTAACAATTTTTTTAGAAAAAGCTTATTCTAAAGAACTATTATACTTTACTTATTTTTTGGTCTATTGGGAAGTTTATTTTGATAAAGGAAGTATGTATGTATGCATATCGGACGACGTTAAATGAGAAAAATAAAAATGGGAATTTAAAGAACTTGACTAGATATGAGTTTTTTTTGATGGATTTTTTCCGTTCAACTTATTCCATATGTAACAGGAAATCTGCATATGTAGTGCTATTGTCGTTAGCAGTGCTGCCAGTTTTGACAACTTATTGTTAAATTTGTAAAAATGATGATTGAAGATTTAAAATTTTCATTAGTATAAAAATTACGATTTCAAGGGTTAACAATTACTGGATTGTTTATCGAAAATTGATAGTTTTTGTTCAATGTAAATTACAAGGAATGTATAGATTTAGTTCTGGGTCAAGTCGTTTCAAAACGGAAATACCTTGAATAGCATCTCTATTTAAGATTTAAGTTTTAATTACGGTGATATTTTAAACCCATATTATATGTTTCAGCTATAGATACATGTCTATAAAATTATTTAGTTGATTGCTGTGTTAATTTTTTTTCGTTGAAATTTCACCACTAATACATTAGAAATAACCAATGCTGTAATAATATTCGTAATATGAATGATATAAATAAATTTTATTGTTTCCTTCTGTAATATTTTGTAGTTTTATTTTTATTTTCTTGACAATTTCTTGTTTTAAAAATGACGATTTTGGCGATTTAGTTTCCAAAATTGTCGATTTTCAGAAGATTTTATTAGCAGCACTGGTCGGTAACATAGAAGAGAGAAAATTGTGTGTGGGTTTGTATAAAATGAGAAAGATTAAATTTTGTTTGTGTATTTCGCATAGCTTTGTAGGGAGTCCTATGTGTATTATTTCAGCGTTACAGAATCAGTCAGTCAGGGATCAGCGTAAATATATTTAAGAGAAGATAATTAAAAAATTAACTGTTTGTTTATTTTCGGTACCAAACATGTAATAATAAGCCGAAATGTGAGTTTTTTTTATAAACGTCGCCTCACAAGCGAAGTTTACCGTTAAAGAGTTAAAAAATATGTTTACATTTTTAAGTCGATCTCATAAGGGTCATTTGTATGGGGACTAGATCTGAACTAGAACCGATTTTCACCAATTCATCCTATGGCCGATAAAAGCTTATGTACCAAATTTCATCAAAATATATTTTTATTTGCGACCTGTAGTTGATTACAAGGTTTACATGGACACACAGACGGACGGACAGACGTACATCGACTAAGAAAGTGATTCTGAGTCGATCGGTGTAATAATAACATGTAACCCATAATCAAACATTTTTGGTAGTTACAAACATCAGCACAAATCCATTATACCTTACCACATAGTGGTAAAGGGTATAAAAAATGAAAGGGCCACATTATGAGGAACCCAAAATATAAGCTGTTACGCGAGCAAATATTGAAGGAAGGCCTACTAGATGACGAAAGGATATAACATGGATATAACATGGGAATCACCTGAGTGAGGCGAGAAATAGAGACGCTTTTGAGAGGCTATAAAAAAATTATGAAATTATTTAAAATGTAATTACCTATAATAAAATGTAATTTTGTATTGGTCGCTAACATTCAGAAAACGAATAAGCAAATAAAGAAGATATGACAAAAAAATTTCAGCACACAAATATCCAAATTTTAAAAAAATATGTACCTGAGAAAGACGATATTCTAAATTTTAAAATATCGTTTTTAGAATATTTTAGAATCTAAAATATCTCTTTCAATAAAAAGTCTCAGTTAAAGAATCGAGTTCAAACGTTTTTTAATTCTGGTTCCATTTTTATTAAAACTTTTTCAATAATAATTTTTCTTTTTCTTTTTTCATTTAACACCCCTTATTTTATTGATTTAAATAAAGCGCTCTCCATATAATGAACGTGTCACAAAACTTAACACCCTATTCTTAATATGTAAACAACAAAGAACACAAAAAATAAATATAGAGATTCAAAGAATACAAAATGAGAATATTTAGTTGATAGTGTATGTGAAATCCACATCGTGGATATAGCAGTCATATTTTGCACACACACGTACACACATTCTCTGCATTGCTTTCATGCCAATTGCATGCCAACCAATTAACTTTTACCTCAATTCGCTGGCAAATTTTGCTGGTTGCCTGGTATTAAGCGAATAATTCGAATGTTGATGTAGAAATAAAAATATTTATTTTACTGTGGTGACTCGCTCACTCGCATACAAAATTTAATGATGATGATGATGACGATAAAACATTTGAAATAATGAAGAATGAACGAATTGGTTTTTTGTTTCGTTTTAGCGAACTTAATAACAGTGAGTGACTGACTGAATTATTTTTTTTATGTTCTTGATTTCAATGATAATTATGGGTTTAAAAGATTTTCAAAAGTGAGAATAATTTGTAATGCTTATTTCAAATAAGAGGTCTGCCATGCACATAAATGAAATTGAGTGTTTATTTGTTTGTGTTGTGCATGTTTGAAATATAATATATGTAATGTATGTACATGTGTGTTTTTATTCCTTTAGTTATTGGGATAACAGTTTTCTTCAAAACAGGAAACAGGATGTTTTTGTTTGTGTTTTATTTTTTGAATATTTTTTTGTGTTGTTTGTTTTCAGATTTTCAGATTTTGAGTATTTGCGCGAAATAGGCCTATTTTGCCGGTGTACATATGACAGGAGTTCAAAATAACTTGAAAGTGTTTTAATTTTTTGTTTTCGTATTTATTATGCAATGTTTGTAAATGAAGGCAAGGAATGAAGAGTTGCTATAGTACTAAGGAATAAAGCATACGCAAATCATGCTCATTATAAACAACAATTATAGCAGAAAGAACAACTTTTTTCAGTATTGAAATGAAAACAGATTTCCTTAATTATGATTCTAGAAATAGAATGGCACAAGTGTTTGTAATTAAAACGCCTTCAATAAAATTCACAACCAAGAAATGAGTGCTGCCAGATGATGAATGAAGTATTTTTGACAAAATATTTAAGTGCTATATTTTGGCAATATTATTTCTAAATGATCCTTTTCACAAATGTCTCTAAATAAATTAGGTTTTTTCTTGTAAGAAATCTGTTTTTTTTTTGTAAAGAAAAAAAGTCCTTAAAATCTGGTGATGTTTCAAAAAAGTACCCATTCTTAAAAAAGTATATGTATATCATTAAAAAATTACATTTTCTCAAAGAAGTACATTTTCTTAAACAGTACCTTTTATAAAAAGTACATTTTCTTAGAAATAACCTTTTCTTAAAAGAGCATACTTTCTTACGTTTTCCTAAAAAGAAGCTCCTCCTAAAGCCTTTCTTAAAAAAATATTTTTTAAGTACCTTTTAAAAAAAATGTACTTTTTTACTTTTTTACTTTACTTTTACTACTTTAACTATACTTAAAAAAAGTATATTTTCTGAAAAATTACATTTTCATAAAAAGTACACTTTCTTAAAAAAGTACATTTTCTTAAAGAAAGTACTTTTTCTAAAAGAAATACCTTTTCTTAAAAAAAGTGCCTATCCTTAAATCAATGCCTTTTCATAAAAAGTAATTTTCTTAAAAATGTAAATTAAAAAAAATAGCTTTTCTTCCTTACAGAATTATCTTCTTAAAAAAGTATATTTTCTTAATGAACCACCCTTTGATAAAAAGAACCTTTACTTTTTCTTAAAAAGTAACTGTACTGACAATTTTTTAGAGGAAAAAGTCATTTGTATCTGTTGAGTGCATAGAGAAAAAAAATATATCGGAAAATGATAACTAGGGCGGGGAAGTCCATTTAATCCATGTTTTTACTAGATTTTTCTTTATAGTCCAACTAAATAAACTTAAGATAAAAAGACATCGATTTGGAAAGTTCCACATTTTGCTTTAAATGCATATTTTTTCACATTTGTTTTAAAATGCTTATTTTTAAAACTTCTGAAAAAATCTCAGGAAACATTTTTTTCTCAAAATTTTTTTTATTAAAAATCATAATTGTTCATATGCTAGCATTACCTCAGAAGTCGTTGAAAGATCTTTTTCATTAAATAAATTAAATAATTATACTTTTAATTCAATATAATCTTTGCTAATTCTCTACATATTTTATATTGTTTATATAGACTGAATTTTTATTTTTATATATTTTTTATTAAACATTAACTTTTGAAATGTATAGATTTTTTAGAGCTAGTTTCCTTTTTTCAGCATTATAAGCGTCCTACTGATTACCTATAACAAGAAAAATTTATGGGAATTATATTTTTTTATGGCATCATTAAATTTAGTGGAAAAAGTCATCGCCATCAAAAGGAAATAGTCATCGGAGTCTAAATTTTTTTCAAGAGGAAAAAGTTGATTTGCTTTAGAGAAAAAATTCTAAGAATTTTGATAATTTATTTTCGAAGAAACTATTACATATATTTGATCATTTTTAATGATAAAAGTCAGTTTAAAAGAATCATCAGAATCTGAAAAATTTTTAAGACAACAGGAATCAGGTCATCAAGCTTAGATAATTTTTTACACAATTATCTATTATGGCAATTTAATTATATTAAAAGAGAAACGTTATCAGAATCTAAAAATATATTTAAGAATAATAATTTACGATATGCAATGATATTTTGAAAAGAAAAAGTTATAGGAAACTGACGATTTGTAAAAACTAAAATTCATCAGCATCTAGAGGCGAATCGCCGAATTCGATATCGAATAAAATCAATATAAATTCTATATTTTTTTAAATAATTGAAAGAAGACGGACGACCTTTTCATTTTTATTCAGAATCGGGGACATTAATTCTTTATCCTTGATAGAGTATATTTTTTTAGAATTTTAATTTGGAAAGTAATAAAAATTTCGATATTATTAAGAGGAAGAAGTCAACAAATAATCTGAATACTGTTTTTAAGGATGATGCCAATCGATTATGATGATTGTTTAAAGTCATATGAATCTCTTAATTTTTTAAAGGATATGTGATTACTTTCTTAAGGATAAAGTCAAATGGATAAATGAATGGAAAAAATTTTAGGAAACTGATTACTTGTAATTTAAAATCTTATCGGGATTTCTTTTATATGAAAAATATCATCAAAATAAAGTAATTTGTTTTAGAGGAAAATTTCATCGGGATCTGACGATTTTTACAAAGGATAAATAAATTCACCGAGAATTTTTGTATGAAAGATTATTTTACAAGAAAAAGTTATCGAAATTTGGTGTTTTTTGTATAAAATCATGCGAATCTGATTTCTTTTTGTTTGAAAATTATTATTTTTTGTATGAAAAATCCTCAGAATGTGAAAATCTATTTATCGGAATAAGTAATTGTTGGCAGGGAAAATATCTAGGACACTTATTCTTTCTAAAATGGAAATATCAGCAGAATATTTTTGGGAGGAAAATGTGATCAAATTACGGAAATTAGTTGTAGAGGAAAATTTCGTCAAAACCTGATTATTTGTAGAAAGGATAAAAGTCATCGGAATTTTATTTTATTATGAAAGGATAATGTCATCGATTCATCATCGAAGTCATCAGAATCTGAAAATTTACTTAAGGGAAATAATTTTCGAAATCCAATGATTGTTTGAAAGGAAAAAATCATACGAAACTGATATTTTAAAAAGCTAACTCCGTATTTTTTTAATCGAAAAATAACAAAATAAGGTAATTTGGCTTAGAGACGTATTTCATGACGTATCTGATGATTGTTTGAAATGATAAAGTCATCGGATTTTGATTTTTGTATGAAAGTATGTAATGGATCAAATGGTTTAAAATGTAATAGAAATTTGATGTTTTTTTAATAGTCATGCGCATCCGATAATTTTTTTTATAAAATCTGAAACTGAAGAATTTTTCTATGAATAAGTTATAGAAATCTGATATTTTATAAAGAATAATTCATAATAATTGCATTATGATTTTAAAAGAAGTTTTTTTGCAAAAGGCCACCAGAAAAATTTCTTTTTAATAATTTCTTCAATTTATTGCTTATGACACTTTCAAAATTTTAAACAAAACCTGTTTATTTTCTGGCAACATTAAAGGCCTAGTTAGTCACACGTAACCGTAACCAAACGTGCCAGCTGTTTTTTCTGTTACATGAAAAGCATTTAGAGCTCTTACCGAACTCAACTGTCACGTAACCGGAACGTCCCAATCTGTTGAAAATTGATTTTTGCTACGTTTGTACGTGATATATGTGAACAGCTGATAAAGTTTGGTTAATTTTACACAGCAACATGCTGGTTCGTTTTTTACGTTCTATGACTGCAATAAATGCCAATGTTACATTTACGGTACGGGTACATTTTAACAACGTGTGGCTAACTAGGCTTTAAGAATCACCATCAACGCATCGCCATAAAATTAACACTTGTAGCAGTGCATATTTTATTACTAACAACAATACAATTCATTATATTTTCACACACTAACATTATTGTAGCCTTTAGCTTAGCCTTCATTCTGTTTTTACTTACTTTCGTTTTACTACCTTTTAATACAACCCTGTTCATTTAATTTGTTTCTGTCACTGTCAGCTGAGTTAGTTTCTTAATTGTCAGAATTTTTGTATAAAAGGCGCGATGCTAGAAGAATTTTCTCATTTCTTGTTTGACGATCGGCGAGGTAAGGTTGATAGCGCAATGAGATTTAGCAGCGATAGTTGCTGGTTTCATTGTACTATAAGGGAAATATTGCGTTTGTGTGTTTGTTTGGAAACGCTAGTTGCCGGCATACATAAAACACAATATAGTACCATTGTTGTACACAAGCCTCGCCTATAGTCAAACATGCTAACGTCTTTGTGTAGTTTCAGGAAGACAGTGCAGAATTTAGTTAATTACTCAACTTTTCAACACAAATTTGTACGCTGCGGCAAATATTTTAAAATAATAAATAAAATTATTTTATAAAATAAACCAACGTCTACACACTTTATTTTATAATCAAGACACATCCTGTTTTTTATTTTTAATTTAACATGAATCTGGTTGGTTCGTTTTCTTTCATTTCACTTTGTGAAATGTGCCTGTGGTCGTATAAACATTCCTCACTCCTTTTCAGTGCTGCGGTTCACCGCCCTCGTCTACCAACAATTTATTTTTGTTATTGTTCTGTTTTTGTATATGACTCGAAAAGCACTTAATGAGAGAAGTTTTGTTTTTTGTATTTGCTGTGTTCCTGTTCGAATTTGATAATCATTTGCATAAATATTGTTAAATGTGTGCGTGCATATTTATGCATGATGATGGTGTATAAAATAATAATGACAGTCGTTACTAATGGTAATGATGATGATGTGTGTATGCTTTAAATACGTAATTGCGTTTTTGTACACATCTATTTATCATGGCAGTCATCATCATCAGTGGTTAGTAATTGTGGTGATGATAAAATTTCATTATCGGTATCTTTTTTATATGTCGGATTTGTTTGTTTGTTGTTTGTAAAATATAGGAGAAAAAATTAAACACACAAAATGCAAGAGCAACTAATACCTGGGGTGTCAGAAATCAAAAGAAAGCTTAAATTATGTGCAAATCGTATTTTCTTCCAATTCATATTAAACTTAATTTAAATAAGTACAATAGAACTCCTATATAAGGATTTACTAAATCGACTTCTGCTTCCAACGAAGAAAATACATACATACGTATATAAATTTGCCGCTTAATCTAAATATAAAAACTAATTATTAAAAGTTACTTTAATATTTAGGATTCTACTTTCTTTAAATTAGTTTTTAATGATTTTCACCAGTGGTTAAAATTATAAATCGCAATGAAAGTGACAAAGTCTGAATGTGGCTTATGTCAGTATATTAAATTAGATGACCGTCTACATTCCATTCTATGATACCAATTACACTGTACAACAATTTTCGCATAATGTTTAACCTTTAATATCTAATACCATTTAAATTTAAAGTTAATAGCTTTTCTTTTTTGACCAGTATTTATTATATATGTGTTGTGTTTTTTTAAAACAGTAATGGTTTTTTTTATAGAAAGAATTGATTTCTATATGAAAAAGGCATTACAGTGTGCAACAATCCGAATATTGTTAATATGTACATCTGTAATATTAATAGGCAAGGCCATTTCTTGTGACCGATGTAAGTTTCACAGTTGTACCCCGATTTTGACAAAAAAAATTATCATTTGAAAGATTTTTCTTTTTCGCAGTTACCCAGATTTACAGATTTTCATCGTCTGGAATTTTTTTTTTGGAGTTATGATCGTTTAAAGTTGCTACTAACACATACATAAAATTATACAATACTATGCGTGTGTTATTAAATTTGTTAATGTGTTTGTGTTAATGTGTTGAGTTTGTTTTCTTCATTTAAAATGAGTTGAATTATGAAGCATACATTTAGGGTCTTTATTATATGAAAAAATTAAATTTCCTAGAACTTGCACTCGAATTTCGAGTGCTGGAATCTGCTAGTTATTATTACCAGCCAAGCAATTTCGGAACAATCAGGAAATATTATATATATATATTTAAAATTCAAGAAAATTAGTTTTTCAAAAATCAAATGTTCATTGGGTAAGATATGCTGCAGATTAAACCTCTCAAAAATATTATTCACGATATTTTCTTCATAAAATCTGAATCCCAGACACGATTTGACCTCAATATATATCTCTCCTTCTTACATTCTTTTATTTAATTCTCGTAGGCTGTTTTTTTGAGGCATATTTTTTTAACTGAATTTTCTGAGTAATTTTGACACAATATGATTGATAATATCTATATGATTTGATCAATATAATTATATAAAAGTTTATGGTCAAATATTATATTAAATTAAGGGTCAATATATTGTTTGAGTCTTATTGGGCTCCAAAAAGCTACATTATATTGCTTCAGACCTTCTGAAATTGTAACTGTAATGGGTATTATCATTGTAATTTCCCTGTAAACATGTAGACACCCATTGACGGCCCCTTTTTAATGACTCAGAAAACCCTTGCAAATTAAACTTTTTCAAATTATTTCAGAGTTTTTTTTATCCGCAAAACTAAGTTTAAACAGGCCTATGTCTATGGTCTATGGACCGCGGAATCCGAATCTGAACTCTGAATTTCTCCATCACCTGGTGTGATGCGCGTTCAAAAAGCATGTGTTGTTTTGCTATATTTCGGACTATATTATATCGCGCACACATTTTATTTCTAACCAAAACGAACTCTTACTAAAAGTTTTTCAGATATCGCCCTTTTTTGGTGTAAATTTTGTGTTGAAATTACTTATGTCGTTTGCTTTTCTGACAAAAAATGAGCATTTTATTTAAATTTTTTTAAAAAAGTTTATTTTTTATACATTCCATATAAAATTGGACCATGTTATATGAATTCGTGTAAAGGGCTAAAAGTGTTACCCTTGTAAATTGTAAACAATTGGGGCTTTTGCCATAAAATCCGAACAGCAAGTACCTCGACAAGTACCTCGAAAAACCGCACACGAGAATGAGCTCGCACTCGATGACTTCAAAAATGTTACACTATGTAATATTTCCGTTTCAATATTTTCCCTTAAAAAAATAATATTTGTTTGCTGAGACCAAAAGCGCGTTGAGTCCAAATATGATCTCAGAATTACTCCGTCACATTACTTTCTCGAGAAATCCTAACCGAAAAACTTGATAAATAAATATCGCACAAAGGTTAAAATCAATTTAAGTCCGAGAAATTCGGAATATAAATTCGGATTCGGGCTCGAAAAGTGTGGGCCTGTGTAATGGTAGTGCAACCAAATATTCCTCTTTTGAAATTAATTAATCTCTTAAGTATATTTTTAAATGAATGCAACAGAATTTTTGAGAAAAACTGATTAAATTAAACCTTTACTGACTCTCGGATCTGTACAGTTCCTCGTTACTCGTAACTAGTATGAGACAAATTATATAAAACATGTAAGAAAATCATAGTCGGTCTAGATCGACTATACGATACCCTATACCATGCGTTAAGAGACCCTATCTCTTAGGTCAAACTAATTAGATATAGAAAATTAGCATAAACCAAATTTGAGCGGCATTGCTATTAATTTTTTGCCTTCGGATATGGAAAAGTTCATGCCGGATGCTACATTCCTATAAAAAATAGACAGATCCTGACCATATTTGGTAAGGTCACTTATTTTTTGCAAAAACACATTCAAATCAAATTTGAGAGAAATCTGTGCAATTATATTTTTTTTTTAAAGATTAAAGTGAAGATCGGGAATCAGCTTCATATGAGGGCTATGACAATGAATTGTGCTATAGGGTTTATTTTTGGACTAGTGATAAATGGATGCAATAAACATACACAAATTGGATATTATGTCAATTTAAGTCGATCTCATTGGGGTCATTTGTATAGTGTTCATCCTATGGCCGAAAGAAGCTTACTTAAATACATACTAAATTTCATTAAAATATCTTCATACTTGCGACCTGTAGTTTGATTAGAAGGTTTACATGGACAAACAGATGGACGGACATCGTTAAATCGACTCAGAAAGTGATTATGAGTCGATCGGTATAATAAAAGGTGGGTCTAGGTCAAATATTTTTGGTAGTTACAAACATCCAAATATTTTAGGATTTAAAAAAGCTAACAAGAGAATCTGAAACTAAAATTTTCCAAATTATTTTGATGTATTCTTCCAAATATTATAGATTGTTCAGAATATTTGAACAGAATATTTGATTTTGAATAGTATATAATGGATCAAAAAGATCATTTCTGAATACTCTGAAATTTAGTTGGCTGGTAAGGCAATTAAAAAGGTTAATGCAAAACAATTGAAATAGCTAAGACACTTAACTGGGTCAACATTGGGCTTCGAATCAGGTTTCTCTGATTCCGTTGAAATGCGCCATGAGTTCATATTTCAAAATTCATATCTATGCCGAAACCTGGATATTATGGCAATTCAAGTCGATCTCATGGGGTCATTTGTATAGGGACTAAGTTAGAATATGAACAGTTACAAAAACCATAAAATAATATAAAACACTGATAATTTCATTTTCAGTTGCAACAAAACCGTCACTAGCCCCTCATTTGTAGAACTTACATAAAAAAAAAGTTGAACAAACACTTGAAATACGTCAGACTACCACACTACGTACTAACTACTTACATACGAGTACACACATACATACAGTTGTTTACATACTTTTTTCTGTACACTCATACACACTGCTTTGAAAATATAGCCCCAGCTACAGTTTGTGCTTGTTGCTTGTTATTTTTGTTTCAATTTTTTTATATCAAATTGAAGGCAACCACATGTCAAAATTAACCTTCTACTAAATGCTGGCAGCCTATTAGTTAGTTCGGTAGTTTTCTGGAAAAAGTTGGCTTGATTGGATGGTCGTCGGTCATAACGGAAAATAAAAAATTGGATGCGGGCATCTCGGGCGACACATATTGAAGTAAAGAAATAAACCGAACACTCCTTGAGGCCGTTTGATTCGTTTCAAAGCGAAGAATGAAAATGGAATGGAAGCTAACCGAATGTGTTTATGAATTTTGAAAAGAATAAAAATACAACAGCGGCTAGCAAGTGTTTGTTTGTCATAATATTTTTTTTCGTATTGTTGTTGATTTTGCCGTTTAGGCAAATCTTGTTGTTATTATTGTTTTGTGTACTTATACAAAACAACAATACTCACACGACTTCATTCATGTGTCGTCATCAGCAGCCATAAAAAATGTGTTTATAAAAAAATATATTTTTTTTTCGTTGGTTTTGTTTTTGTGGCTGGGTCTGGGTCTTCTTGTATATATTGTTGTCATACCATCTACTCGGTTCTGTTAGCCATGTTCTTTGGTTGTTGTACAACTGTTGAAATATAACAACAACATAGTTTGTTTATAACATTTATTCAGTTAATTTGTTATTGTTTGCATCCACTTATGGTGAAAAAATCATAACAACAACAGCTATGAAAGCACAACAAAATAGTACAACAACAGCTACAAGCAAAACATGTAGCTATGCGAAATAAACGACGACTAAACAATGCGAACATATGATACTGGATTAAAAAAAAAAAACATAATATTGACTCGACGGGGTTGGCATTATTTATTTATACCAATGCTTATAAATTTCGATTTTGATCTCTGAAAGAACCAAGAAAGATCAAAAGTTATCATTGTACAAAATATGGTCTAAAAACTTAAATTCCTAGAACTGTTATTTTAAGGAAACTGCTACACGTTCAATATATGTACATACATATGTATATTGACCGCGATCCAATCGTCACAATATACATATACATACATATTGAACGTGTAACAGTGCCCTAAGGGTTCTAAATCAAAAAAGCTATGGTTTTTTAAATTTTTTCCACCAACTGAACATTTCTGAAATTGCGTGGGAACAAAGAAAATATGTAACATAACGTTTAGTATACTCGTGACACGACAAAATATACAACATAAATAAAACGAAACAGTGATACCTACTTCTTATCAAATGACAGGGATATAATAAACAAAAAATTATAGTCAGTCTAGACCTAAGTGTACACGATATTCCGTAGTTTAGAGACCCCATCCCTTCGATCCAACTAAGTGAATATAGAAAATAAGCATAAACCAAATTTGAGTGGTATTGTTATTTTTTTTGGCTGCAGATATGAAAAAGTTCATATCGGATGCTATATTTATATGGGGACTAGATCGAAAAATGGACCGATCCTGGCCATATATGGTAGTCACTTATATTTTGAAAATATATATACAAACCAAATTTGAGAAAAATCTTGGCAATATTTTTTTGTTCTTTGAAAGATTTAAGTGAAAATCGGGAAGCAGATTTATATGGGGACTATGTCATAGAATTGCAATATAGGGTGTGTTTTTGGACAGCTGTTAAATGGGTGTAATTATTTAACATACACAAAGCAAATTTGACTGAGATCTATATAATTTGGATCTTATGGCAATTTAAGTCGATTTCATAGGGGTCATTTGTTTGGGGACTAGGTCTGAACATGGACCGAATTTCAATAGCGTTCATCCTATGGCCGATAAAAGCTTATATACCAAATTTCATTAAAATATATTCATATTTGCGACCTGTAGTTTGATTACAAGGTTTACATGGACACAGACGGACGGACGGACATCGCTAAATCGACTCAGAAAGTGATTCTGAGTCGATCGGTATAATAAAGTATTTTCAAATATTTTTGGTAGTTACAAACAGCAGCACAAAGTCATTATAGCCAAACCACGTAGTGGTATAGAGTATATATATCGCACCTGTACCTCTAAAGTGAATCAACTCAAAATTTACAAATTTTCAGTAGAGGCAAAAAACGGTTTTTTTTTTTAAATATTTACTATAAAACTTAAAAACAGTTGCTTCATTGTAAAGAATTGCGAAAAATTAGTATACAACAGTAGTTGTTTTTGCGACTTTGTCAGTGATCAGCAAAAATAACAATTCTTTTGGGTGGAGCTCAAAATATGTCTTTGTAGTGGATTCTAAAGAAGCTACTCTTATAACACAAATAGGGCTACAAGTGTATTTTTTTTTGGGAAAGACTAGAAAAATTGATGTAAAATTTTTACAGTGGATAGATTTGACCACTGTGTATCGTTTTCTTGCAAAAAGTGAAAATTGAAAAATTTTGGGTTGACTCACTTTAGTGGTACAGGTGCGATATGTAAGTATCTATCTCAGCCCATTTTCTGTAATTCACATCCCCATTAAAATACAACCAATATGATTTTTGGGTGTTAAAGAAATTGTATTGTATTTCTGTGGTTTTCTAGAATAACCGCGTATGTCATAAAATCAAAATGTTCAGGGGAGCCAAAAACCGTTATATTTGAAATTATGGGCTCGATATAAAGTTTTTAGAACATTTTATTTAACAGTCCTTCAGATATGGGCAATAAATACTTTATATAAAATTATGAGTCAAAAATCTTCAGAGGAATAGATCCTAGAGAAGGATGAAAAAACAATATGTAAATAGTAACACTTAAAGTGTGTGCAGACAAAACAACTTATGTCGACAAACGTCGTATTCTTTGAAAAAGTAAACTACCAATGCAACCACCCATGTAGACATAAGTTGTTGCTTGGAAAATTTTTTTGTTCGTCAACAAAAAGTTAACGGGACTTGGGATGAGAATATAACAACGTATTAAGAATAATAGTGACAAAAAATAAGAGAAATAAACACACAAGTTTTCATAAGTGGTTAAAAACTGAAAAATAATCCAAACTTATTTTGCATTTTTTCATTAATAACAACGTATGTCGCTATGTGCCGTTTTCTGAGAAAATAATTTGTCAGCGATCAAACGTAGGTTGACATACGTCGTTAGTGCTGCAAATTAATTTAATAAATATTTAAGTTACGTCGTTATTTAAAGAAAAAACTCAAAAATGGTCAATATTAAAAAAAAAGTTAACACATGTAAAGAGCGTTAAAAATTAATATATGTATTTGGTATCGTTAACTCAAAACTGACAAAAATGGACATACGCGGTTATTCCAGAAAACCACAGATTTATATCAACATGGGGAAGTGAATTATAGAATATGGGCGATTATAGCCATTTTTAATCGTTCAAAGCAATTTATTGATTGTATTCTGAATTAGCGCCGGTTATATCAAGGATCATATATATATACATACATATATATATAATTTTTTTGCTTATTAGCAATGTGAACATATTTTGCGTACCAATGTGTGAGTGCGTGTGTTGTGCCAAGTAAAAAGTTTGATCTTCCGTATTAATAATGTCCAATGTGTGTGTTTTGTCAAGTGAAGAATTTTTTTTTTTGCAATGATCTTGCTTATTAACAATGTACATACATATGTATATGCATATGCAACACCGTATATAATAAAATAATATAAATATAATAAAAACATTATGTATGGCTGTGATTTTTTTTCTATTTATTTTTTTTTCTTTAAGTTTTTCAAAATTTAAATTATTTATACAATTTTTATCGTAAATTTTATCTCGTACGTGCATCATTATCAATTTTTGTATATTCGCAGAACTGCCACTCTCTCTTGCTCCTCTTTTATATATGTATGATCCTTGCTAATGCTCCTTCGTGTGTACTCAGCATTATGTTCTTTTTATCAGCATTTTAATGTGGAATTTGTTAAGCTGAGATACATAATGTTGGACTTCTTCAATATGTCTGATAAACTCAACAAACAGCAATATTATAAAAAAAAAAAAATTAAAAACTCGTATATGCTTCTTATTTGGCTTTCACTGTATCGTTTCGTATGTTTACATTATATTGTATGTGTATTCTTTATGGAGATTTAATATTATGCTGCTGTTTTTTTTCTTTGTAGTTGTTTATGCCTTATTTTTTCCTTTATGCTTTGCCACAACAAATAACAACAATATTGCTCAAAAATACAAACAAAACTGTAGAGCGTTGTATTTTACTATTATATTCTGTTTTTCGTTCTTCTTTTTTGGTTAAGTGGTTTGATATGACACCATCTAATCATCTATGCGTTCCTAGTATTTTGCTTGTTTTACAAAACCAACAACAAGTGCAAACACGTACGCATACAAATAAAATACGCAAAACACAATATAAATTCAAATTCAAGTGTACGTAGAAGGGTACCTTGTGTTTTGGTAAAGCAAGTTTGTTATTTAAATGATAATTGTGATTTTATTTTTTAATTCTTATTGTTTTTTTACACTCACTCAAATTTTATTTTTCGATTTTATTTAATTTAATTATTTTATTTTTTTTAGCTAAAAAGTTTAATTTTTTTTCGATTTTAATTGATGTATTTTATATTTAAACATTTTTAATTTCTTTTCTTGGCTGTGTTAATCAACGTTAACATTAACATATCGTTGATTATTTAACATATTTACGATAGCAATTTGTGTTGCAAACTGAAAGGTTGTTGAATTGGCTTGATACGTAACAAGCAACATATAGATGGCACCGATAACTTGCTTATGATACAAAAGTCATTGTAGATAGAAAATAGAGCGACTCAACGAAATTTTAATGTTAAAACAGCGGAAAACAATCAACATGGTCCGAAGAACATGTCGAAAAGAACATAAAGTAGAAGGTGGTTGAAATATTTTTTTGTTTAAAAAAATTCTCAAAAATGGCTTTTTGCTTTCTTGCTACAAAAACACCAGAAATATATGAAAATAAAACGAAAAATTTTATATAATATAAATTTTATGAACGCACCTTTTAATAGCTGAACGCAGACTATTTAATGTTTTAATTTATATTTTATAAAAAAAAACTAAATTTGATAATCTATAATATTAATAGGCTAGGCGATTTCTTGTGACCGATGTTTTGTTCTTCCGTTTTATCCCGATTTTTACCAAACGTATATTATTTGAAAGGTATTTCTTTTTAACCTTTTTATTTTGAGTAAATTGCATTTAAAGTTGATGCTAACACATACATAAAATTATACATAAACTATGTGTGTTGTATTAAATTTGTTAATGAGTTTGTTATCTTCACTCAAAGCTGCCTAGAAATTGCACTCGAATTTCGAGCGCTGGAATCTGCTAGTAATTATAAAATTATTAAAAAACCAAACTGAAAAACTGATTTTTTAATTTTAATATATTTTTGTAATTTTTAAAATTTTCAATCGTAAATTAATCGTCCGATCGCGCAAGTTCAGTACAACGGTAGGAACTGTGTCATGACGTCGACTCTTCCAAATTAGTCGTCTATGATGCGCCGAAAAGAATTGCGTAAGACTCTATTATTGCTACTTCAAACGAGCCTTGAAACAATCGCCTTAAAGAGTCTTCTACGATGCGCCAAAAAGAATAGCGGAAGAGTCTTGCAACGATTGTTCTTGGCGATCTTCAGTTGATCCTAAAATGTTTATTATTGAAAAAAAAACATGGATTAAAAAAAAGTCGAAATAGAAATAAAAAATTTTATCAAAAAATAAAATTATGTTTTATCCAAATCCAGCCTTTGGTTCGATCGCCCTTCCTGAGCAGCATGAACAAAGTGTTGTTGAGAACCTTATTTATTCCTGCATCGTCAGCTTTAGGGAATTTTGAATGACAGTCATCTTTAAAAAGAAAAAATAAATATGTAGAATTCTGTAAAAGCATGTCATAAAAAGTACTAACTTGTTGCAATTTTCGTAATATTAAATTCCAGAATACTGGGCTTATTGTTCGTTCTACACCAACTCAATTTTGCAGCCACATCAACCTTTAATTTTAAAAACTTATAAAGCACTTTTTATTATGAACTGTTTACCGTCTGCATTGATTAATAACTGAGTTAAGGCCTAGTTACCCACGCGTAACGGTATCGGCGCGAATCAGCTGATTCCACCTGTCTTATGAAAATCACGTACAGGAGCTTACTCAACTTAAGCTAAACGTATCGTATCGTTAGCTTATGTTGATTTTAGATTTTTGCTACGTTTGTACGTGACATTTGTGAACAGCAGATAAAGTTTGGTTAATTTTACACAGCAACATGCTGGTACGTTTTTTACGTTCTATAATTGGACTAAATGCCAACGTTACGATACGATACAGTTACATTTTAACAACGTGTGGGTAACTAGGCCTTAAAAAAAAAAACAAAAATAAGTTGTTCTTCCTAAACTTTTGTAAACATAACGGTTAAATTCGTCTAACTATCGCCGGAATGTGTAAACGGTGATTTTCAAGTAACATAAAATACGCTGATATGATGCACTCGTCAAGAGACTCGCAAAAATATCATATGCAAGAGCAAAATATAATTTTACTTCAACAATCACCCGGACGATTAACAAAAGAGTCGTGAAATGTTGATTTGTATGAATTCTGACAATCCCAAAAATAAATTTTCAAAACAAAAAACTATAAAATTCAACCTAAACTTAATTTGAATCAAGCAGATAGAGAGAAGGCTATAAAATAAAATTTATTCTTTCCATTCTGACACAACAAAAAATTTTAAGTAAAACCAAAAATATTAATGATTCTTGGTTATGCATGTGTACTTACCGCTATATATACACATATGGGGCGTTTCGTGTCAAGTGATCCAACTTTTGAAACCGATGTCCTCCGATCGGGATGAAATTTGCACCAAGGTTAGTCTTATTGGATATTAGTTTAGGCACAAGTTTTCAACAAGATCGGGCCAGAACTCTCAGAGTTAGAGGGGGTCAAAATTCGACATTTTGACCAAACAGGGTTTTTTCTCATCCATGTAACTTCTTAACTATTGTTCTTAGCAATTTTTAATTTTTAATTTTTAATTTCTAATTTTTAATTTTTAATTTTTAATTTTTAGTTTTTAATTTTTAATTTTTAATTTTTCATTTTTAATTTTTAATTTTTCATTTTTAATTTTTAATTTTTAATTTTTAATTTTTAATTTTTAATTTTTAATTTTTAATTTTTAATTTTTTATTTTTAGTTTTTAATTTTTAATTTTTAATTTTTAATTTTTAATTTTTAATTTTTTATTTTTTATTTTTAATTTTTAATTTTTAATTTTTAATTTTTAATTTTTAATTTTTAATTTTAAACTTTTAATTTTAATTTTTAATTTTTAATTTTTAATTTTTAATTTTTAATTTTTAATTTTTAATTTTTAATTTTTAATTTTTAATTTTTAATTTTTAATTTTTAATTTTTAATTTTTAATTTTTAATTTTTAATTTTTAATTTTTAATTTTTAATTTTTAATTTTTAATTTTTAATTTTTAATTTATAATTTTTAATTTTTAATTTTTTATTTTTTATTTTTAATTTTTAATTTTTAATTTTTAATTTTTAATTTCTAATTTTTAATTTTTAATTTTTAATTTTTAATTTTTAATTTTTAATTTTTAATTTTTAATTTTTAATTTTTAATTTTTAATTTTTAATTTTTAATTTTTTATTTTTTATTTTTTATTTTTAATTTTTAATTTTTTATTTTTAATTTTTAATTTTTAATTTTTAATTTTTAATTTTTAATTTTTAATTTTTAATTTTTAATTTTTAATTTTTAATTTTCAATTTTTAATTTTAAACTTTTAATTTTAATTTTTAATTTTTAATTTTTAATTTTTAATTTTTAATTTTTAATTTTTAATTTTTAATTTTTAATTTTTAATTTTTAATTTTTAATTTTTAATTTTTAATTTTTAATTTTTAATTTTTAATTTTTAATTTATAATTTATAATTTTTAATTTTTAATTTTTAATTTTTAATTTTTAATTTTTAATTTTTAATTTTTAATTATTAATTTTTAATTTTTAATTTTTAATTTTTAATTTTTAATTTTTAATTTTTAAATTTTAATTATTAATATTTAATTTTGAATTTTTAATTTTGAATTTTTAATTTTTTATTTTAAATTTAAAATTTTTAATTTTAAATTTAATTAATTAAATTTTTAATTTTAATATTTTTAATTCAACAATAAGAAGAATTACAACATATACAATATATCTTAAGAAAAGCAACAAACACGCTGACAAATTTTATTTTATTTTATTCATATCTTGTGACCCCTTTAACCGATTTTGACGATTTTATGTAGCAACTCCTTTGCGATGTTTTATATAAAAACGAACGGTCTAGCGAATAATTTTTGCAATTTTTGATTTGCTATAAGTGCACTAAAAACGTCTGAACGTAATTATTTAGAGTATTAACTTTTTTAAGAAACTGTATTTTGCAAAAATGCATTCTTTTAATATAACTGAACTGGGCGGCTTAGAATTTATTGTCCAGTCAATATGATATTAGTATATTTTGAAAATTCGAATCTGATATCATAATGTCGTTCAAAATAAGTGGAAATTGTGTGCAGAATTTCAATGGAACTAAAACACCAACAATTGAACAAGTGAAAGCTCCGATCTTTTACAACGATGAAATTCCTAAAGAAAGTGCAATCATCGAAAGATATATTGCATTAAGTGAGCGTCACAAATTAAAAGAAAAAAAAGTTCATATTTTATCGGGCGAATTAAATAAACTGTGGACAAAAATAAATAAAGAAGCCGTAGAACTTAAAAACATATACAAAAAAAGTGTTGAATTTGATTAACACATATTATAAATTCCAAAAAAGTAAAAAATGCAATAGTTTCGAAAAACCGTTCGATATATCTTATATGAAAAAAAAATCGTGTGACAAAAAAAACTAAATCGCAATTTCTGAGATTAGTGACCAAGAAGAAAGTGAAAGCGAGGACTATATACCTACTTATAAAGCAAAAGCTACAATATCACCAATTACACTGTGGAACAAATTCAGGTTAGCAAAAGTTAGGTCGATTCTGAGAGTGAGGGGTGAAAATAGAGGCTAAATTAGAAGACCCGTATCGCGGCGTTTGTTTATGTTAGTTCGAATTTTTTTTTTAATCGACCTTCGAACTTTTCAGTCAAATGCCGATTTTCAGCATATTGTTTATATGGTTTTTTGGCTATAACTCGTCGACTAATTGATATTTTTTCAATCTGTGAAAGCCAAATTATTGCTAGACCCTGTGCAACAATTAAAATTTTTAAATAAATTAATTTAGAAAATTTTTGTTGTGCTTATGTAG
This sequence comes from Cordilura impudica, assembly GCA_963682025.1. Taxonomy (NCBI): domain Eukaryota; kingdom Metazoa; phylum Arthropoda; class Insecta; order Diptera; family Scathophagidae; genus Cordilura; species Cordilura impudica. Next base: position 189,773,305 of record OY821520.1, on the reverse strand, counting down.
CAAAATGTTGGAAAAATTATTTTTTTTTCATGCTTTTTGAAAATATTTACCACAAAACTAAGTCTTTTTTGCTTTCTGTTTGATCTATGATATGCATCTCAGTTTCTTCAATAAATTTCATTTGAAAAGAAAATGGTCTTAGCCGATAATTTGCGTTAAAAATCCCAAAACCATTAAATAAATAGCGATTTAGGTAGAAGTAATTAAAAAGGGAAGTTCCAAGAATTAGGATTTTGTAAAAAAATTTTTTGTTTTCAACCACCGCACAGGTAGCGATTTTTTTTATTTCGTACAAGCGAACTAATTTCAAAAATGAAGATTCAGGTAAGACTCGAAATTCAGCCGAAGCTGATGTCTTTTAAATTTCGCTCGGTCGTGATAAAATTCGCTATTATTTTTTTTGGAACTTATTTCATTTTCTGAGTGATTTAAGTTAAGTGCATCGGTTTCATAAAAATAACATAATATAAAAATAATATATATATATATATTGTATTAAAAATGCGGAGCCAAAATGTAAAATGGACCGTTTTTGTAATATTTGTGAACGTTTCATAGCAAACGATGAAAAATGTGGCAATGCGAGTGATTTTTTTTTTGGAAGCCTATAAATAATATTTCTCGCAAGAGTTTATCACTGACGTAAACTATGCCTCTAAAAAAGTTTGCTTTAATTGCTATTCATCTCTTATGAAATGCTAAAAAAGGCTATGCCTTTTGGTATACCAATGATGTAGTTAGACAACAGCCCGCATCAGGAAGAAAATTGCTATGGATGTATCAACTACCATAAAACTTTGAATAGAAGGAAAGCAAAGAATAAAACTTATGTAGCAGTGCTAAGTGTCCACTTACCATTACCGCACTCAGAGTTCGTTCCAGTACCAACATAGCGAAGTATTGATTTTCAAAAAGATATCAGTACTACAACCGCCGCTGCTACATCCATGGATTTCTTCTCAGAATACGACCCTGGTGAAGGTACATCCTATGAAACATCAAAGGACCCAATCCTAGTCACACAAAACCAATTGGATGGAATTGTTGCAAATTTGTGTTTGACTCAGAAAAAATCAGAACTTCAGTCAGAAAAATCAGTCTTAATTTTTGAAAGGAAATAATTTGCTGGCGAAAGGTCCCAAAGTAACAGCATATCGAAAACGCCAAAAAGAGTTAGAAAAGTTAACCTATAAAAATATGATTGGCATTTATTCATCGATAGTTCACTAATCAGCTTAAAAGTTGTGCTTTTGCACAAGACAAATAGAATGCCTTCTGTTCCGATTGCTTATAGCACTGACACTAGTGAAAATTTCGATAATTTGAAATACATTCTGGAAGTAGTCAAATACAACGAACACCAGTGGCGCATTTGCTGCGACCTCAAAATAGTTTCATTGATTACAGGCTTAACAGCATCTGGCCGTCCAAAATATCCGTGTTTTTTGTGCGATTGGGATTCACGATACGGAGAAGGTATTAAAGGAAGAAACCAGTACAAACAGCATAACTGAAATAGTCGCATTGCACGGAAATGGCCTTAAGACAATAGGTTACACGAAAGTCTTGTTCCTGAAATGAAAATTTTGTTGCTTTGCTCCACATAAACTTGGCATTGCTAAAAATTTTTAAAAATGTATCGCAAAAAGACCAGCAGTATTCAACCGCTTAAAAGATATTTTCCCAAAATTAAGTAAAGCCAAAATTCAGGAAGGGGTTGTTAATGGTTCCTACATACGGAAACTAATGAGTCGTCAAGATTTTGACCAAGTTCTGACAGACCGAGAATTAAATGCATGGCTCGCATTGAAAGCAGTCATTAAAGGACTTTTGGGTAAAGAACGTAAAGACAACTACAGGAAATCTGTTGCAAACATGTTGGCAGCTTTCGATGAAATTGGGGTTAATATGTCGTACAACATTCATTTCTTGCATCAGCATCCTGATCGACTCGCTCAACAGTTGCCAACCTAATCTGATGAGCAAGGCGAACGTTATCACCAAACTGCGCTTCCATTTGAAATAAAGTAACTATAGAGTGTGCATATATTGAATTCCTAGATTTTTCTAAAATCTTTGTCAGAGTGCACAATTTAAACATGTTAACGATTGAAAACTATTTTCGTTTCAGGTACAGAGGAAAGAAATCTCCAGATGCAATACTCGCTGAAATTTGTTGGTGGTATAAAAACACCTTTGAAGAAGAGGAAGACGATGAGAAAGAGGAAGAAGGGGAAGATAAAGATGAAATTCCAGAATATCTCTTGGACGAAACTATCGACTTTTCTAATGATGATGACGATGACCAAGATATTATAGAGAGCAGTGATGTTGATCCACAGCCGCCTGCTAAACGGCAACTGGCCAAATCATTAATTTAATTTTTTTACTTACAACTTTTCATAACAAACATTTCAAAAATATATTTTTTTCCATATTTTTATAATTTCTTTTTCAATGTTTCTTCAAAACCAACACTGAATAAAATTGGTACAAAAAAAATGAGAAGTAAATTAATATTAAGCAGGAAAACGCAAGTTTTGTATTATGATTGTTTTCTTTTCAAATGAAATTTATTGAAGAAACTGAGATGCATATTATAGATTAAACAGAAAGCAAAAAAGACTTAGTTTTGTTGAAAATATTTTCAAAAAGCATAAAAAAAAATAATTTTTCCAACATTTTGCTTCATAAGCACCACAAAAATTTTAAATTTTTTTTTAAATTTTTAATTGTTGCCCAGGTCTCTAGCAATAATTTGGCTTTTACAGATTGAAAAAATATCAATCAGTCGACGAGTTATAGCCAAAAAACCATATAAACAATTTGCTGAAAATCGGCATTTGACTGCAAAGTTCGAAGGTCGATTAAAAAAAAAAATTCGAACTAACATAAACAAACGCCGCGATACGGGTCTTCAAATTTAGCCTCTATTTTCACCCCTCACTCTCAGAATCGACCTAACTTTTGCTAACCTGAATTTGTTTCACAGTGTTATTGCAGCTTCCTTGGTAATTAATACAAATATAAGTACTTCAAAGGTATCCTCGATTTGTAAGCAGTTGTCAGAGGCTAGAGTTAATATACCAACGCCTTCACAGAAAACAATACACCGACATGTTAAAAAGATTGCAGAACGAAAGGAAACTACGTATAAACAGAATTTGAATTTTAATCAATGGGCTCTTCATTTTGATGGCAAAAAAATCAATAAAAAGGAAATACAAGTAGTGGTTCTGAAGAAACAGAAGAAATAAAATTAGGAGTACTTGTCTACTTGTCCTTGAAGATGGAAGAGCGTGTACAATATTTAATGGTATCAAAGGGTTACTTGACAAATTTAATTTATGGGCATCAATCAAAATGATTATAAGTGATACTACAAGCGTTAACACTGGTAAAAAAGGCGGAGTTGTTCGATTGCTGCAAGACCATGTCAAGTCTCTTTCACTACCCTCACCTCAATATATTAGGTGCCAGCATCATATACTGGACTTAATATTGCGACATGCAATGGATGAGATTTTGGGAGGGAAAACTTCTTCCCCCAATATTGAATATCACTTCATTCCGGAGATCATGAATGCTTACAAACACTTGATAAAAAACAAAAAACAAAATGAGGAGAGGGTTGAAATTAAAAACATTAAGTGGCGTGATGACATGCAATATTTATACAAACTTTGTGTATATTTTAAATATTCCATGATTCATGGAAAATTCCCACACATAAAGTTTAAGGCGATACCTCCTATAAGCAATGCCCGGTAGAATTCAAGGGCAATTCTTGCAATTTTGGCCTTTGTATTCCTTCCAAAATATAAAAAGGATTTGTATTCTACATGTGTATTGATAACTGGCGCCTGGATTGATGTATGGTTTTCTGGCCATCGCACAGTGGCGCCATTTGAGTTTTTTCGTTGCAAAAATCATATCTTTTGAACCGAATGACATAATTGAACAGTTTAAACAGCATATGATAGATAACTGTTCAGCCTATGAAATGAGCGTTTGGAAAGGGTGCTACGCTTTGTAGGGGCCTACTTATGGGTTATCAAAGTTAAAATTTGTAGAAAAATCAATTCTATGGTAACTAAAAAAAATTATTTTTACATTTTTAGATTGTTTTTATTTTTTTTTAGGGTTTTATGTTTTAAATTATTACCCAACAAATTAAAAAAAATACTTCTTTTTAAAATTTATTTTTTCAATTTTCTCTAAAATATTCATCACAATTCGTGAGAGAAGGTATATCTAAAAGACTAATCATTTCTAAACTATAATTATTTTCTAACTCTATTCGTGACTTCACATGCCGCAGGGAAGAAATAAGTGGATCGGAAGATGCTGCCAACATGTTGAAGATGTCCTCATTTTGCCTTACCCTTGATGCTTTGAATGTGTTCTGCAACCTATATTTTTTATAAAATTTGTTAAGAGACTCCTGTGCTTCTTCAGAAAGCTCTCCAATTGGCAAAGACTGGTACTCAATTATATCTTTGCCATGCGCCAATATTTTATGGTCTTATTTGTTCTTCTATGGATACATTTCTGCTAAAAGAGATGGAGTTTTCGATGCATATTCTCCATATTTTTTAGAATTATCATTTTCTTTGCAGTTTAAAACATTCAAGATCGTTCCCAATCTTTTCACGATTTGATTGTCAATTCCAGTGATTCTAGTTACTGCCTCATCATTTTCAAAAAATCTCCTAGAAGTGTTTCCATCGTTTGAGTTACCGTATCCGTGCTTGGGACAGTCTACTTTTAGTCCAACTTGTTTAAAAAAAGCATCCTGTATTTGCTTCTTTCTGATCTTTTCCTTATCCTTTATTGATGTATTTTCATCGAAGTTTTCCTCCTCTTGTGGTATACCCAGTTTTAGCAAGAACTCCATACACCTTATCCTTGGTGACATTCCATATTCGTGATTCTCCTCGTTTGTAGAATCGTTTAAATTACCAAAGTTCTTCTGACTCTTTTTGCAAAGCGGGCATGACAATGTTGAGGATGTTCCTGTCAGTTCGTTTACGACTTTTCCGTCAACCATGATCAGGTGGAACTCGTAATTGCATTCAATATAGTTTCCTTCTCCAATTTGCAGCTTTGTAGGCTTAATCTTGCTTATTTGTTCTTCAATGTCCTTCACCGTGGTCCTTATGAGTTCTGCCGATTCCCTTGCAAACTGAAACATTATTGGTCGGCAATCATGCACTGATGATGGACGTGGATTTTTCCAGTGTAGGAAAACATCAGATTTTAGCCGCAAAGGAACAACAGATGCCATAAACATATTTCCGTCGGATATTGTAGCGTCATCGGAAGATATCCTTTGCTTATAAACGCTTTGTCCGGATGATCCATCGCAGCCCCATTTGCTGATCAATGTCAGTTTCTCAGGAAAAATTTTCACCTCATTTTCAGGAAGACTCTCCAACAACCGTTTGGCTGTATGGCCCATGAGATCCTGCAGATTGGCTTTCACAGAGACTTCCGTAAACTCCGTATGCAGTGGTCGTGAATTTATTTTGGCCTGCGTAATATGCTTGTATCCTGGTAAAACGTCAGCATCGTGTCGCATCAAGGATGCCCGTAGTATCTCATATTTTTCTTTGGAAAGTTGTAAGTCCATAAACAAGGCCAAGGCTTCTTCGGAACCATACTTTTTAATGTGTGCGTTTGTGGGCGTGGGAATGCTTTCTTTAATCCTTTTTAGTCGCAGTGGGCTTGCATCAGCAACAGATTTTGTAATCTGCGACCTAACTCTTTCACTATCCTTTGTATAGACAGCGCGTCCGATAAATGCTTCGTGGTCAAGTCATTGGTGGCATCGGCAAGTTTCCTCTTTCTTGTGAAAATTGAACACTCCTCAATACTTTTTTGGCCTTCCTTTTGCTCCTCTGGTTGATGTGGTGGGTTTATGTACTGCCAATATATCCAGGATGGTGTCTTCATTAAGCCAGTCCTCGTATTTGGAGTTGAAGTTCTGAATGGTTCGATTAGATTTCACCCATTTTGCCTTAATATCTTATATATATTTACGCTGATCCCTGACTCACTGACTGACTGACTGATTCTGTAACGCTGAAATAATACACATAGCACTCCCTACAAAGCTATGCGAAATACACAAACAAAATTTAATCTTTCTCATTTTATACAAACCCACACACAATTTTCTCTCTTCTATGTTACCGACCAGTGCTGCTACTAAAATTTTCTGAAAATCGACAATTTTGGAAACTAAATCGCCAAAGTCGTCATTTTTAAAACAAGAAATTGTCAAGAAAATAAAAATAAAACTCTACAAAATATTACAAAAGGAAACAATCAAATTTATTTAAATCATTCATATTACGAATATTATTACAGCATTGGTTATTTATACTGTATTAGTGGTGAAATTTCAACGAAAAAAATTTAACACACCAATCAACTAAATAATTTTATTGACATGTATCTATAGCTGAAACATATAATATAGATTTAAAGTATCGCCGTAATTGAAACTTAAATCTTAAATAGAGATGCTATTCAAGGTATTTCCGTTTTGAAACGAGTTGACCCAGAATTAAATCTATACATACTTTGTAAGTTCCATTTACACTGAACAAAAACTAACAATTTTCGATAAACAACCCATTAATTGGTAACCCTTGAAGTCGTAATTTTTATACTACTGATAATTTTAAATCTTCAATCATCATTTTTACAAATTTAACAAATCATTTTAACAAATTGCAAAATCGTCGAAATTACAATAAGTTCTCAAAATTGGCAAAATTGCAAAATCGTCGAAATTACAATAAGTTGTCAAAATTGGCAACACTTACTAAACTTATTCGTTTGTCTGTTTTGTTTTTCATCTCAAAATTGTTTTGTGTTGTTAAGAGTACTTTCGCTCAGTTCATTGGTGGCCAGCACTTACCAAAGAGCATGCTTTTTTTTGATAAATATTTGAGAAAAAAGAGATCTTCAATGTAGATTTTGTTGTTGTCCAACGTATGATTTCGTTTATAGCTCGGTATTGAAAAGCCTTTGAAAAATGTTAAGTTTAAAATTTAAATTATTGTAACTTTGCATAATTAAATTACATTGTAATTTTAGAAGAGAGGTGGGAAAATAATTTTTTTTTCACTCATAATATTAATTTTTGCATAATATGCTTTTAAAAAAATTTGGACAAACATAAATTACGTAAAAAGGTATATTTAAGATTTTAATTTGAATAATTTATTGAAATTATCATGGAAGAATTAAAAGCGATTTTTTTTTTGAAGTAAAACTAATACGCGCGCATTTTTTATTTTTTCTTTTTTAGATTTATAGATAACTTTGCAAAAAATGTAATTCTCTTTTTTTTTCAGTTTACTTATTATTTACTTATTATTATTATTTATTTCGAATTCCCATACAACAAGACATAAAATCTTATAATTAAAGTACAGGATTAGTACTAGGTACATAACTAGTAGTAAGGAAATTTAACATTGTGTATAATAACAATTAAAAATAATAAAAAATATAATAACAAAATAAAATAATTATAAAAAAGTTTAATGTAAAAATTAGTTATTTAAAAGCGATTAAAAATAGAAAACCAATTAATTATAGAAATTAAAGAGGGCCATTTTAAATTGCATTGCGTTGCTTATGAACTGAATGTTTGAAGGTAGCAAGTTCCAAAGACGAATTGAATTAATAAAAAACTGCCATTCAGATGTTTGTGTTCGATGTCTAATTGGTATTAAATCATTTGTTCTGCGAGATCGAGTGAACGATATTCTATTAAAAAGATAAGAAGGTTCACGGGTATATACAATTTTATGTAATAAAGTCAAGGTACGTATTTTTAGTAAATCACTGAAACTAACTCCATACATTTTTTTTGAAACTGGTGTAATATGATCATACTTCTTCAGGCCGTAAACATACCTTAGTATGGCGTTATAAGCTTTCTCCAATTTATTGTAACTCGTATAATCACAGCTCGAAAAAACTTCACATCCGTATAACAAAGTTGGCATTATATATGTTTTTGCAAGTAATAACCGAATCTTAACCGGTGTAAAGTATTGTGTTTTCCACAGAATTCGTAGCATAGCATATGTCTTTCCAGCAGCTGTGTTTATGTGATCAGTCCATGTAAGATTATTATTAAAAATTATACCAAGATTCTTTGTAGTTCTTACAATCTCAATTGCTTGATTGTTTAGTATAACTTCTGGTTCAAAAGTTGATTTCTTGGATTTTGGATTAATCACCAGACACTTAGATTTGCTGGGATTCAAGCAAAGACCATTGGATGAAGCCCACAGAAAAACACGGTGTAAATCCTCATTTAGTTTACTTAAGCAATCATCAATATTTTTGTTGTTATTACATATATATAATTGAACATCATCAGCATAGATATGAACGCTGCTGTACATTAGTTGCTCTGGTAAATCGTTGACGTATATTGTAAAAAGAAGAGGACCAAGGATTGATCCTTGAGGAACACCTTTCGATATTGGCAGTGGTCGTGATATTTTTTTATTAGCAAAGACTGACTGTTTACGATCCAATAAGTAGGACGCAATTAATCGAGTGGACGACAAAGAAAATTTAAACAAAGTTTGCAGTTTCATACAAAGAATTCCATGATCAACCATGTCAAATGCCTTAGAGTGATCTAATAAAACAAGAAATGACATGAAACCAGCATCAATATTACTCCGTATTTCCTCCGTGACATCAATAAGCGCAGTTACGCAACTATGCTTAGGCCGAAAACCTGACTGTCTGCTTGTAAGTAAGCCATTTCTATTTATGTAATCGTACATTTGCTTATGTAGTAGCTTCTCAAATACTTTTGATAGAAATGGTAATATAGAAATAGGTCGGTACTCATTACTGGATTTTGGTGTAGGTATTATTTTAGCATACTTCCAGTTAGCAGGAAAAGTACTTTTAATTATGATATTGTTGAATATGAATGTGATATATGGTAACAACACAGGAAGAATAGCTTTTAAAAACTTTGGGTGAATATTATCAAATCCTACAGCATTTGACTTAACAGCTAGGCAACTCCTTGATACATCATCTTGTGTTACACAATTAAAACTAAATAGTTGACTCTGCTCAGTGATAGGTTGATTAAAAAAATTACTATTCAAAGATACTGTAGGCAGTCGTGTGAAAGTTTCATTAAGTAATTCAACATCTATTTCCGTTGTATCTATTATCCTTGGTTTTCCAATACCAATGTCACGTATATTTTTCCATGTTTTTTTGGAACCAATTGCAGAGTTGAAGACAGATGAATAGTATGCTGATTTAGCACTCTTAATAGCTCGGTTTACTTCTCTGCGTACGTTACAATATTCTTCATGTAGTGAATCAGTTTTGAAACGTTTCCAACGACTATAAGCCCTATCTCTGTAAGCAATTGCAGATTTAATATTACCACTAAACCATGGTTTTAATTTAAAACTAGTTTTTACAGCTTTCAACGGAACCGACCTATTGAAAATTTGTTCAATTTTGTTTTCTAAGAAGTTAAGCTGACTTTCAGCAGATAGCATATAGTAAATTGAATTCCAATCAATATTTGCTAAATCAAAAGCTATGACAATATTATCCATATGTTTAAAGTCATAGTATGTGGCATCATTCATAATAAGTTGGATCTGGAAATCAAAGGTAAGAAAAATTAAGTCGTGCTTTGAAAAACAGGACGCTGAAATCTGATCATAGAGTAAAACTTTTCCTTTATCGCCAACAAATATTATATCCAATAGCGTGTTTGCTGTAGCTGAAAAATGGGTTGGAACTGTTGTATTTGTTGGATAAAGTCCAACTGTTTCCATATTATTTACTAAATAATTTTCCACTAGAAGATTTGAGTTGAAATCGCCACATATAACTATATCTTCAAATTTTACTGTTTCATTCTCCAAAGTTTTGAAAAAATTTTGCATATCAACATTGTGATAAGGTCTGTATACACAACCCACAAGAATTTTGTTTCCATGTGCTGAAATTTCTACAAAGAGATGTTCAATCTTTTCCATTGGCTTGGATTTACAATATAATTTACTAGTTGATGAAATATGAAATATTTTTTCCTTTTTTGTGTACATTGGTGTATTGGTGTTTGCATTTCCTTAAGGTGTGGTAGGTTTTAAAACCTTTCTTTTCTTTTCTCTTCCTGAATGCACAACATGTCGAGAGTGTTGTGTCAAAATTTTAAGTAAATCAGAGCAAAACTTAAGAAGATACAGCGTTTCCAGCGACCGGCCTCATACGGTATATAGTATACAAATCAGTTTTTAAAAAACTTTAAGCCGATTTTCTCGCAAATAAATGTTCGAAGTCCATGAACATCTTCTTGACCGATTCTTTTGAAATTTTAGACACTATATCTACACAAAAATCGTCAGGTAACCACGAAGTTTTTTTTTAATTCCATTTTCTCCTCATTTTGTAACAACAAATTCCCGAAATTGTATAGCAAAAATCGTTTTTCACTTCAAAATGCTGCAAAAAAAAAAATAGAAAAACTCTTCGTCACTACTTCAGGAAACATGTCACCTTTTAAACGCATTTCGCTTTTTTTTCAATGGTCCGGTAACGAGTTATGATGTTCACCGCAAAACAACAACGCCTCCGGATATTGGCTGTCACGGACTTATTTATTAAAATTTTTAGTTGAAAATTTTTTCAAAGATTCTTTAAATGTTATGCTATAACGTGAATTCATGTCTTCAAAAAAGAACTATGCAATTAATTATTATTATTAACTTTTAGAACCTTTAAAACCCCCCCCCCCCCTTAAGAAACTTTTAGGAACCTTGCTCTTAAAACGTTTTTTTTTTCTATGCTATTCTACTTTTTCTACATTAAAATGGAGTTCGGTTATAGCGAACTCGGCGGGACCGGCCAAATTAGTTCGTTATAGACTAAGTTCGTTATAACCGTAGTATTTTTGTTTGTTTTGTGCGAAAGGTTTAAAAACTTTTTTAGTTGAATAAGTTTATTTATTTTGATGCATTTTAAAAAGTTATAAAACATAAATTAAATTATTAAATTATTAAGACTAAAATTACCGAGTTTCTATCAAAGTAAAATATTTTTTTAAAATCATATAATATTAAAAACTTCTTATGTATAGAAGCAGAAAATATAAAGCAAAGGTTGGATACTGGCAAACTTATACGAAAATATACATAAAAGGACCTTTTACAAAACTTCATTTGAAAATTGAAGTTTTTGGTTTGTATTTTTTACAACTGTTTTCCGATTTTTTTTTTTTTTTTTTTAATTTTAAAAACATTAAAATTATTTTTTTTTTTTAAATATATAAAATATAGGAAAATTTTGAAATGGGGAAAAAATTTGTTTGTTAAAGTCAAAATAAACGGGCGCCTAGGCGCCACATAATCCACTAGTTTGCATATATCAGATAAAAATTATTTTTTATAATTTCGCTTCTCTCAATATTTCCGTATAAGCTATCAAGTTCTTCTAAAGCAGCTTCCGTGAAAAACTTTGGTGTGGTTGACCTTCTAAACAGTTCAACCACATAAATATCATCTTCACATTTACAAAAAAAATAATAAATTTAACTTTATACACTGTGCCTATGTAGTTGGTGAACCAAATAGTGCTCTCTGTATTGCTTGCTAATACCTTCATAAAAGCGTTAGTATTTGAAACACGCTGTTTCTTAAAAATAAACATGTAAGGTATGTGAGGTATTTGGTTTATATAAAAGATTTAAATGCTGTGTTTCTACATAAACACTCAGCTAATTGTTACACACAAATTTCAACATATATCTTTAACTTACTTTAGTTTTATTATCGAAAAATTAACATGTTATTCATGCGAAAGCATACAAATCAGAAAATGCATTTTTACAATATGCAGTTTGTTAAAAAAAATATTCTTCTAAAAAATTACCTTCAGACGGTTTAAGTGCACTCACTTAGAGCAAATCAAAAATTATTCACAATTAACATCTTTGCAAATTTGGATTCGCCATATCTCATGAGCTATCTGGAATAAAATAGCAGATTCGTGTTCAGCGTGCCAAAATTATGTAAGAAACGACATTTGAAGGTTCAACTACGAAAAAAAATTTTTTCTCTAATTTTTAATATCACAAAAAATTGAAAATAAAAAAATCGGTTTCGAGCAAAAGTAAATGCATTTTACGAGGAAGGTTTTTTCACCATTTCCAAAAACTAAACATGCAGTTCTTCATAGTTTTCTATGCCCTACCTCTTACTGCGAGAGCATTCTTCGCAAAAAAAAGTGACTAACCCTAGTGTGGAGGGTATAAAAAAAGAAAGTAGAGTTTGCTAAAAACAATTTTTATATTAATGATTTAACAATGACTACAATTGTTTTACTTCTCAGGTCTGAGGGCGTTAAACTTAATTGTTTTAACAGTTTAATGTAAGCGTTTAAAATAGTGTTTATGTAACTTAACTAAGTTTAACTAAGATACCAGAATGTGACTTTAATTTTGTTATTGCTACTGCGTTAATAGATGATAATTGCTGTTGTTGTTTATTTTAAGACAAACGGAAGATGTGAAATGAAACAGGTCTGGTTGCTGCTTATTACATACGCCTGGTAATTGAATTTGATTTTTTCAATAATTACAGTTTTTTTATATGGATGGGGTGGGTGCAAGCGTCAATTTTATTCAAATGGCTAGGCAAACATAAATTAGCAGAAGCAGAGAGAGTATATATGTATAAAATTAATTTTTTTCTTTCTAATTTGAAACAACAAAAAATATTAAGTATAAAATTTCAATAGTATAGTTATTGTAGTGTCCATCACTACATTTGTTTTATTATTTATACACTTGTTAAAACTTGTTTGTTTGCTCAAAATATTCTTATATAATTTAATTTCCTTTGAGTTTCCTTTTTATCAATAATTTTCATTTTGTTCATTCTAATTTTGAATTTTGAAATAAATGTTAAGTTTTTTGTATAATAAATTAAAATAGAATAAAATATCTTTATTGGAGATCCTGCAATTAAGAACCTTAAAATCAAATACATCTTTAATCAATAAATGAAGAGCTGCATACAATTTAAAATTTCGTACAACAAGAACTATCATTTGTAATCTTTGGTGCGACTGAAAACAGTACAGTGTGGCGAAAATAGTGCGAATACAACACCTTATATGCAACGACAAATACTCAATATACGCAAATTTATTTCCAAACTATGTTTTGGGGACATCTAATACAAATGATATCAAATTCAATCCATCTTTAATCCATCAAGTCATCTGTAATCAACTTAATCCTATATTGGTCAATCATCCAACAATCTACAATCAACTTAACCCTCTTTTGGTCAATCATCCAATCTACATCTGGCTGTCAAAATTGATAAGTAGCTTTACTTCTTGTTATTTAACTTTCAAACTATTGTTATTACGTTTTTCGTCGTTTAATTTTCGCATTACTTATTTTTAACTTTTAACTTATGTAACTTCCTTCTGAAACATATTAATTTCTTCTTAAATTACCTACCAAAAATGGTTCGTACACGCTCTCAAAATGATAATTTTCTTGATGCTCTTCCAGCACAAAATCCTCCTACTAACACAACAATAAATAATGACAATGAAAATCAAACTACTGTTAATTCAGGTCCACGTATTTTTAGTCCAATACCAAATTTAAAAATTCCTCAATATTGGTCTTCACTTCCAAAAGCATGGTTTCTTCAAGTTGATTTACAATTTCAATTACATAACATTACAAATGATGATACTAAGTATCAGTTCATTATTACATCTTTGTCCCAAGATGCTATCTTAAGAGTATTAGATATAGTTCAAAATCCTCCTTTAACTCAAAAATATGATGCTGTTAAAGAAGCACTTTGCAAAAGATTTTCTCTTAGTGAAGAAAGTAGACTAGAAGCAATATTGTCAGATTCCCAATTAGGTGATAGAAAACCATCAGATTTATTTCGTGAAATCTAAATTGATTAATGTTGTCTTAGAGAATAATTACTTTATTTAATTTCTTAAAAAAAATAATTTTGTCAGATGAAAACAAAGTGAGTTTGTGGTCCTGACAGGAATTGTAGTTACTGGTGTGATCTACGAAATGGCGGTATGTTTTATTTACATTTTGGTATTGTGGGTATATACGAGTACAAAATTAAGGTAATTGGGCTTAAAAATCTTAGACTAATAAGGTTTCCATTGAATCGCTCCAGCATTTCCCGAGAAAATTTCAAAAAGGGAAAGTGTCATTATTTTAATGACGCGTGAAATTTGTATGAAAGAGTTTGCGGTGAATTTCTAAAATTTGATTTTTTCTATATAAAATGAAAACGAAGGCAAACGAAAAAAAATACAAAATATCGGCCATAATTCTCTTCTCTTCGATTCGATGTTTTTTAAATAAAACCATTTTTTTTTCGAATACAATATTGTGTATTTTTTTTATATTTTTATTTAATATTTTTTTATTTTTAATATTATTACTGTTAAATTTAATTTGATTTTAATTTTCTTCACACTATGGGGGTTGTATGTCATTTTATATCCATTATATTTATATGCTACATATCGTTTTTGTTATTTTTTAGTTATAACTACATAATTTTTATTAATATTTTATAGAAATATTTTGGAAAGAAACACAAGAAAAATAAAATTTTTAAATAAAAAAAAAATGTCGTTTCTTAAAAAAAAAACCCAAAATATATGCAAAGCAAAGTTTTTAATATTTTTAATATATGTGATAAAATAATTAAATAAATTATATCAAGAATTGTATTTAACTTTTGGGCGGACTGGCAAGAAAATTGTTTTGTCATTTTCTTGTTGAAATAAAACTGTTTGTGAAATAATATTTTATTTATTTTGTTTTTTTTTAAATTTATATTATTTAAATATAATATAATGATATGGTCTGTTAATTATATTTGTTCATAATGTTAAGGAAAATAATTATGTCAATATTTACAAAAGTGTTAAGAAAAAATTTTTGTTAGAAAAAAATTAAAAAAAGTGCTTAAATGTTAAGATTTTTAGATTTGCTGTTATATATTTATACAAATTTTTATTATTTCATTGTTAGTATTTTTTTTTTGTTTTATGTTAATAAATTACGTATTTGTTTAATTTTTTTTTATTGTATTTTTAATTTTTTTTTTAATATTTAGCACCTTTTTTCTGTACAATTTGAATTTGGTTTTTGTGTAAATAAAAAATGCCGTATTTTTAATTTCTGAGTTTTAAATTTTATTCATTTATTAATGATTATTACGTACGAATTGTAAGTGTATGTTTAATTTTCGTATTTTTTGTTTAAGGGAAGATGTCTTATTTAATAAGTTTAAGATATTATTTTAAATAATATTTGTTTTCAATAATTTATATTAAACTAAATAACTGTTTCAATTATTATTACCAAAAACTACTTTCAGTTATCAGAGGTTAATTTTTTTTATATTAATTTTTGTTTAATTATTATTTAAAAAATTTTGCGAGGATAATGGTTCCTCTGCTTTATTTTTTTAAAGAGAAATAAAAAATTAGTTTTTTTTTTTTAATAATTTCAGTTTGTTTTTATTTTAGAATCAATAAAAATTATAATAGTAATAATAATAATAATAAAACTAAGTTTTAACTAAAGCAATTATAAAATAGAAATGCATATTTATTTATTTATAAAAAGAATTAACTTAAATATTATTTTTTTTATTAAAAATAATATAATTTTATGTTATTAACAAAAAACAAATAATCTAGTAAAAGAAAATTAAAAATAATTACTAAACATATTCTTATATTTATTTTTATAATAATTTATTTACATTAGAAAATAATTTTTTGTAATTTTTATAATAAAATATTAGGAAAACTTAGGATTTTTGTTTTATATTTTTGGAAAACTTCTGGAGTTTTTTTTTCTTTTTTAAATAAACGATATGCTATAAAGGGTGTTATTTTTTTTAATTAACTTTTATTTTAGCGTTAAAGAAATTTAAACTATTATCTGCTATATTTTAATTCTTAATTTAAGGGCAAGTATATATTTTATATATTTATTTTTCTTTCTCTATTTTTATAATAATTATTGTTTTGGAAAAAGAGATTCTTTTTTTAATTTTGTTCAGTTTAACTACCTTTTTTTAAATATTTTTTTTGTTATTTTTTAAATCTTTTTTTTATATATTTTTTAAATTTTTTATAAAAAAATTTGTGTTTTATTTTTTTAATGTGAGATCAAAAAGGAAGTTAAATCATCATGTGAAATTTGTTTACTCAAAATTTATAATTTTTAATTATTTTTATATACAGTTTATATATACAAGCTTGAAGAAATGAAACTTATTAATTACAGTCTTGTTTATTGAAAATTATAGAAACTAATTTAAAAAATAAAAATATTTTTTTTTTAAGAATTTAATAATACTTTTTTATTTTAATGTTATAAGAAAAAGTTTCTTTTCATTTCCAACTTATTATTTACTTTATACAATTTCGAAACTTTTCTTTTAACCTAATCACATGTAAAAAGTAAAAAATAAAAAAATACAATAATCTTTTTCCAAGAAAAATAAAAAAACCTTAAACAATCATGTTAATAAAACATTGCACTAATTGCGTTCCCGCTTTGATCTCCTTGTAAAGAAAAGAAAACTCTCTCTATTTAATCTATTTAAAATCTTTGGCTTTCTCTTTAAAAAGTATTATCGAGAGAGAGAGAGAGAGAGAGAGAGAAAAAAAGTTTTCATAAAAACTTTAATAATATCTTGCTCTTTATGAGTGAAATTGGTTTTCCTTCTTCCTAATAATTCCACGCTAAACCTGCTGTTGTTGGCGTCGCTATTGGTTCTTCTTCATGGCTTAAACGATTTACCCTTACCATTCTCAATTTATCCTCTTGTACCACCTTTAAGCCGGCCTCTGTTAATCCTTCCTCGTTATGTATCTTTTCTGTATCACTTTCGCAGTCTTCTTTTTCCTGTTTGATCACCACTTCTGGTTCCATTAACGATTGATGTGGGGCTTCCATATCATCCTCATTATCTAGAGATTTATGCATTTCCTCCTCGTTTTGGTGTTGTTGAGACGGCTCATCGTTGTTATTCTGCATAACGCAAACTCCATTGATAATATGTTCGGCATCAGCGCTGGTTGGCATTATGGGATTAACCCATTGTGGTGCGGCAGGTTTTCTTCGGTTGGAACGCATGTTGTTTAGAAAATGTTGGGCATTCATGGAGTTGAAGGCTGAATTTCTATATTCGCTCGATTTATCTTCATCATCTATGGAATCATTTTCATTTTCCGATAAATGGCTCTCATCCATATCGTCTTCAAAATCATCGGTTCTTTCTCGCTTCAGAGAGCTCATGGAGAGATCTAAGCCAGACATTTGTTCTCTAAAGGCTTGATTTAAGGCTCGCAATTCAGCCTCATTGGTAGGTAAGGCGGTTTGAGCATTGGTGCCCGGCATACCGGCCAGACTACGTCCTAATATAGCTGCTGCGGCAAAATAGGGAGGATAGGGCAGGGGTGTATTGCCTCCCAGACCCATGCGTTCCTTGTGCAATTCCAATAATCTTTGTTGCAACAACATACGGAACTGGACGGGATCGAAGGGTGTTGAGTTGGTATTTTCTCTTGTAGGTATATTTGTTTCTTGACCGGGCGGGCCATGAGGCACTTGTTGTTTCAAACGCATACGATGATTATGGAACCAATTTGTTATAGTTCTGGTAGCCAAGCCCAGTTCGTTGGCCAAGAACTCAATGGTACCCACATTTGGATAAGGATCCAAGGCAAATGCTAATCTCAAAGCTTCTTTTTGCTCTTCGGAGAATAAGACTCGCTGTTTCTTATTGGGAGGAGCGCCGGAGCTGCCTACAGAGCCGGGACCAGGACTGCTGGTATAAAAATCATTGGTGTCATTACTGGAAGTATCAGAACTGTTATCTTGTTGATTGGGTCCGATAGATCTTCTGCGCTTAGATGCCTCTCTTCGTTCATTTTTCAGAACCTGTAAACGTTCCACATTATTGGCATCTGACAACCACAATTGCATCCTAATAAACGGCTCTCTACCTTTAATGGACAACATATGCCATGGCTTGGGCTTGCTCAACAACTCAGAAACTGAGCCTTGCGACAATCCCAAGACGGCTTCGCCGAAGATTTTCTGTCCAATATTGTTGGTTAAAAGAGCCTCTTTGATTTTGGTGGTTATAACTTGAGTGTCTAAGTCTTGGGTTAGAGCGGCCATTTCATAAACGGTGGGTGACATATGTTGATGCATATTACGCATGGCATTAGCTTGGTGGGGTGAGTGTATGGGCATCATCATGGGCTTCTTATCGGGTGTGGGACCAGCCGGTGTTGTAGTACCCGAAGTAGGTTGGGAGTTGTTAGACGGCAATGCAATTGCATGTTGTGGTGGTAAACCGGGTGAAGTCAAAAGCATTGATTGATGATGTTGCTGGGCTGCTTGAGCAGCTGCTGCCGCCTGTGCTGCTTGTACGGCCGCCTGAGCAGCCTGTTGTTGACTTTGTTGAGCTGCAGCGGCTTGTTGCTGTTGATGTTGTTGCATGGCTGCAGACATGACTGCGGCAGCTTGCATTTGTTGCATGATATGAGCGGGTTCTTGCAACTTTAACTCGCTCATCATTTTTTGCATCGGCAGAGAAGCCTGCATTTTATTGGCCAAACCCTGAGGAATCTGTGGAGAACCGCTATAGTTGCCAGTTCTCATTAACTTCTCAGGAGCTATCTTATATTGTGAAGCCACCAGTTTGTGCACAGCATTTTCATCTTCCAAAAACATTTTCATGCGTATAAATGGTTCTCTACCCTTTTGCGTTAACATGTGCCAGGGTTTAGGTCTAGCCAAAAGATCAGACACTGAACCTTGCGACAGGCCCAGTACTGACTCTCCGAATAGTCTTTGCGATATGGAATATTGTGATAAAGCCTCTTTGACACGTCTTACTATATCTTCGGTATTCAGATTGTTGAACATATCAAATTGCTGCTGGGTAATTGGTGGTAAGACTGCCTTCGAAGGTCTCTGCGGTGTATTATGATGAGGTGGTACAGGAGGTTGTGTTATAAGAGAATTAGTAATAGAGGCCATTCTCTGAAGAGGTGAGGCAGTGGCGGAAAATTCTTCATTAGAAGTCATAGCTGGCGGGAGTATGGAATTACTGAGCGGACTGGGAGCTGCTGAATTGGTGTTGGTGGTAGAAGCATTGCTGGAGGGCAAAGGAGCTGGTGTCTTGCTGCCTTGTTCCGATTTAACCATACCGGAATATAGTCTATCTACTTCTGAAGATGAAGAATCTTTGGCATTGGGTGTGGTCTGACCATGATTACTGAGCGAGTTTTGAGAGCCTTCGAACGAGTTACGCTGACCATTGAGTTTATTCTCCTTAGATTTATCCTCAGTGCCCAAGGACAAATCCTGAGCGCCATTTAACATTTGCTGTTGCAAAGCCATAAGACTAGAGAAATTGGCAAAGTTCGGAGGTTGTGCAGCATGCTGTTGTTGTTGTTGCTGTTGTAATTTCGACATTTCCCGCTCAAATGCTAAACGCATATTTTCATCCGCAGCTAAAGCAGGGAAAGCATTCCCAGCCATGGCCCCCGATGGTAAACCGCCATTGAAAAAGGGAGAGAGCAAGAAACTACAATTACGGTTAGAATGAACTGTTTCCTTCAAATAGAGCGGAGTATAGAACTTCTAAACTGAAAAACGAAAATAACTTACCCTGGAAAAGCTTCTCTAGGAGCTCTAGCCATCAATTCCTGATATAATCTAGCCATTTTTTCTGAATTAATATCATCTGGACGTAAATGTGTTTGACCGGGCATTGGTGTCTCACCCTGAGACTTGCTGTGGTGATCCCTCAAATAGGGAGAAGCGCAAGGTTGATGCGGAGACTTGGAATCATCATTGCTGCGTGAGTCTTCGGGAATGGTAGATGCTCTACGTTGATGTTCCTGATGTTGATGCATGCCAGTTGGCCCTGATGTCTTCATTAACGAAGAGGCCTCATTTAAAATATGAGCAATACGTTCGTCCGACATTGACTCATCACGACCACCACCGTAAGGAGGTAAACCAGAATCTATAATGAAATGCAAAGAGAACAACACATCACGAATTAGTATATGTAAGTAATAAATTTCCCATTAACGGTTATAAAAAAGATTCAACATTGCAGAAAAAAGAGGAAAAAGAAAAAAAATCAATCCTAATATAAAATTAAAAAACACAAAACTAAAGCCTAAGAGCAGACATTTAGCAAAAAAGTAAAAAAAAAAAACCGCCACTATTAAAAGAAAATTACTTTTAAGCAAATGTTTATGATCATCTACATTTGTGAAGTTATTCTTCACATCAACAAAAGGAATTCATCAATTTGCCTTTGGTGTTTGATTTTATGACAATTTATTGATCTGGCTAAAACCATTGAGAGTATAACTTTTGGAAATTAAGCCATAAACATGACGTGGTTTTTGAAAAATAAGGTTTAAATGTTTATTGCTGCATTAATATGGCCCTAAATTATTTATCATAAATCGCTTGTTAAAACATTAAGTTGATGAATTCTAGAGAAAAAATTTGTTTGGTATGATTTTTTTTTTTTATAGCAGTAAATTGCGAATTTTTTTAAATAAATTGTTTTTTCGTAGTTAATCAATTGTATTTCAAAAGTAAACTACATGTAATTTTTAGAAGAAAGACACTTTAAGAAAAAGTAAATAAATTCTGATGGAAATGTACTAAATGAAATGAATAAAAAAAGCAATTTTTTTTTTTACAATTTTAAGTTAACATAAAAATTGTTATAAAATAATTTTATTTTAAGTTCTAAGACAAATATAAAATTTTCTATCTACATATCATTATTAATCGAAAAGGCAAATATGAATAATTTAGCTAATTTTTAGCAAAGTTTTTATTAAATATTTGTCAAAAAAACTCTAAAAGTACGGCAATTGAATATCAGTAAATATTTTAATTCAGTTATGGAATATTTTTCTATAGAGTTTACTTAGTTTCATTAAATGATGTTAGATATTTTTATTTATGAATTTAATTTTTGCTGCTTATTTAAACCACACTCACTCAGAACCTGGAGTTTGGTTAAGAAGGGGAGGGTTAAGTGTTCTGCTAAGTCATTACCGTAGAATCCATTTGAGGTATTTATGGAGTTTTTCAACATCCAAGAGGTCAAAAAGATTACTAAGTATCAACAATTAATATGTTGGAAGTCTTATTTTGAAGAGCGTCGGGCAAAAGCAGAGAAAATGTTCATTACTCTCCACTTCATCTACATCAAACAAGCTTCGGTAGAAATCACTTAATGAAACCTTGAGGAATTTTGCGTGTCTTCCCAGATGGCAGTATACAGTTATAACCGCCGCTATCGTCAAAATATCCCCGTGGGGGAGAGACAGTAATGCTTTTGTCAAATTTGTATTGTAATCCTACATTCTAGCCCTTAGCTTATTTGTTACGAATGCGGTACCAATTTAGGGCTGAACCAACGTTATTAACTAATTATCAGTTATTTTTCATAAATTTTAGTTAATTTGTTACTAATTAATTAATTTTCTACTAATTTTTACTAATTTTTAGTTCGTTTATATTAAATTTGATTTACAAATTTTTGACAAGTGTTTATTTATTTTAAGATATTTTTCGCCAAATTTTGATGTTTTTCTATTTTTATTTTTGTTAATGTTTAATAAATTTTAAAAAATTTTTTTATACAGGATTTTTTTAATATTATTAGTTAATTTTTTAACTTTTTTTTTAGTTATTTCGTTAATTTTTAAATTATATATTGGATTCTTATTTATGTTCAGTTAATTTTTGACCAAATATTATTTACTTTAAAATTATATATTGGGTTTGTATTTTGTATTTTTAGTTAATTTTTGACTAATTATTAGTCAATTTTTAACTGATTTTCAAATTTTTTTTTTAATATTTAGTAAATTTTAAGAAGTTTTCATTTTATACAGATTTTTTTTTAAATATTATTAGTTCATTTCTTAACTTTTTTCTGAAGTTTTAGTTTTGGTTAATTTTTTAAAAATTAATTATTTTAAAATAATATATTGGGTTGCTTTTTTATTTTTAGTTAATTTTTAATCAAATATTATTTACTTTTGGATTATATATTTTTAGCTATTTTTCTCTTTTTTTTATTTTTTATTAATGTTTAGTAAATTTTTAAATAATTGTTATTTAATTTTTAAGTTTATATAGGATTTTTTTATATTATAAGTTTATTATACCCTCCACTTCAGTGTGCAGAGGGTATATATAAGTTTGTCATTCCGTTTGTAATAATTAGAAAAAAAATTTTGGACCCCATTAAATATATATATTTGTGATCCTTATAACAACCGGAGTTGATATAGCGATGTCCGTCTGTCCGTCTGTGGAAATCACGATGACGGCATCAATCGGGCAGCTAGGGTGCTCGTTGAAATAAAAAATGATTCATTAGCATCCTGAAAAGTTTGCAATTTTAAATCGTCCAAATCGGTCGATTAGGGCCCGAGATTTTAATGAAGAACTAAAAAAAGTCTTGAAAAAATATAATTTTCTATGTTGTTCTTGTCACGATCACGCCCTTAATAGTGCAGCTACAGTGATCACTTTTAGTGAGAATGATTCAACAAATTCATGGGAAGATTTCTATTTCAAAAATCATTAAAATAGGTGGAACAGGTCCAGGGAAATCTCTGAAAAAGTAAAAAAAAAAAATGAAAAATATGATGTTTCTATATTGTTCTTGTTGTTATTCTAAATGTTGTGTTTGTCATAGCTGGACTTGTTGTTTTTGTGGTCGTTGTGGTAATAATATAATAAAAACTAACCCTTTGTACATTTTTTTATTAACTCTGGTAGAAAAATTTAAAAGTTTCCATTGTTTTGGCATCAGTCTAAAAATTTGTTAGATCATTTCTGTTATCACCACGAGCCTGCCTGCAAAATTTCAGATCGAATGGCTCACGGGAAATTGATTAAAATCGATCCAAAATTTTTTCGACAAGCAGACTACGAGTTAAGATAAAGGGAGTAAAAATTCACCAACATCTAAAGCAAATAATGCTAAAATACCTAGTTGTTAATAAAAAAAAAAAAAAATATGTAAATATAGCAAAAAAAAATTTTATGTATAAATTTATTTATAAATTTATATAAACATATTAAATAATACAAATAATATACATATATTATATATGTATATCCATAACAACTGCATGTTAGAAATAAGTCGGTATATTATTTTATTTACATAAAATTCTGCAATATTTAGTTGTGGGGAAAATACATTTCTTTTGCATTAACAGAGTGTCACTTCATTTTGCTCAGCGTGACTATGCCAC
Source organism: Cordilura impudica (assembly GCA_963682025.1). Lineage (NCBI taxonomy): Eukaryota > Metazoa > Arthropoda > Insecta > Diptera > Scathophagidae > Cordilura > Cordilura impudica. The sequence continues at coordinate 189,749,872 of OY821520.1, read as the reverse complement.
AGTAGATGGCGCCACAATTTTTGTTCTAATTAGCTTTGCAATAGTTATTTCTATTTTAATATGAATGTCAATATTTTCAAATAGATATCATACAGCACAATGTTAAGAGTATACATGGGCTGGTCTTTTATTATTTCATACGTTTTTTCATTATTCTTTTACAAATATGAGCTACCGAGTTCATCAATGAGTTTTTTGCTTTCAAAACAGTTCTACATAGTTATATAGAATTATTATTCTGCTTTACCTACAAAATATCTGATTGCGAATACATCTAATTTTTAAAAATTGTTTATAATTACTAAAGCATTATTATTCACATAAATACAAATTTTCCATTCAAATTTAAGAAAATATCAATTCTAAAAACTGGAATTAAAAATTTCCAATTATAAATTACAATTAATTGAATTTCAGAAAATCATATCAAAACGTCGGAAATTATAATTTTAAATTTAGAATTGATGTCTTCTAAAATTAAAATTGCATCTTTAATATATAAATTTTATTCGTTAAACACAAATTGAAATTCCAAAAAAAAAAACACCAAATACCTATATTTACACTTAAAAAATATTTACATTTAAAAAAAATCTTGACATTCAGGAGAAATTAATAGCTTTTCAGTAACTTCTTTTAACGATAGTCGAATCGTTAAAAAAAGAAAATTGCAAAATTATCAGTAAAATTTTTAAACGATATTCGCTATTGTTAAACTCAGCTGTTGTTGTTATCTAAACTGCAACCATTTTTGTGTTGTTTATTCAATCGATAAAAACTTAAATTTTTAGGTTGAAATGTCGTCATACATAAATAAAAATCATAAAATAGTGAAAATATTTTGCTTCTATTAAAAAACTTTTTTATATAAATAAAAAAATTATATAGCATATTCAATCCATTATTTCATTTTCAAATAAATACACAGAAACATTAGTAAAAAAATAAAGATATAAAACATAAACATATCATCATGTCAAACACGAAGTAATTTGTTTTTTTCTATTCTTTGTGTTTTTCGCTTAATTTGACAGAGGTGCCACTAGTTTACAATTTAAATAAATAGAAAAATAGATTTGTCGACTGTCGTTAAGATGTATGTACTTAGTGAATCACTTAATCCTTAGTGCAAACAACAATAGCTGTCGATATATTTTGCGATTGTCGGATCGCTGAAATTTACAGAATTACACTACAGAAAACATTAATTTAAATTTAACGAATTTTAGAAAACCTCAAATGATATTTAAGAATTGCGAACATAAAAACTGTTACATAAATAAACGCCATTTGATGAGAATGTTATTTTATATACATAAATTTTCACAATTTTTTTTGGATGAAAATTTGAAGTTTTTCAGAGAATAAAGAGAACAAATTATTTTATTTAAAATGTTTGGGACATTTGGTTTTTTGCGTTTGGCATCCCTAATTTGAATATTTATTATTATAAATTTATTCTCTATGTTTTCTCTGAGTTTTTTTTGGTTATTATTTTGTTACTCCATCCGACCTATATGGCCGCAATGAAGAAATATTTGGCCAGTTAAAAGAAACTATACAGCCATCTGCAATTAGCACGATTTAATGCATATAGCCACCCTACACAACCGTTATCTTTGCAATGGAGGTTAAGGCGAGCTATTTAATTAGCAAAAACTAAATTAAACGAGAAGTTATGTCATATAACCGGAAACGCATGCATATAGGTATATAACCAAAAAGCAAACACCGAAATAAATCCGAAATAATAGAAAAGACGAAAACCAACCCAAAGAATTTGCTGAAATAATTTGGTATTAAGTTTAACAAATTGTTTACTTTTTCATTTACATTTATTATCACGACTCAAACCGAGGTGGAGGGTATCAAAGATTCGGCACAGCCGAATTTAACACTCTTACTTGTTTTTAACTATTTTTCATAGTTTTTTGAATTTTTCATTGTAATTATTTTTTTTATTTATCTTCGACTTATTATTAGTTAATTTTATAGTTATAGTTTTTTCTGAATTTTTTTTTTTTTTTTGATATTTTTGAATAATTTTTAGTTCTAACTGATTTTTTGTAATATATTTTATATTTTTAGTTACTTTTTAATTATTTTTCGAATTTTCTTTAAACATTTTCAGTTTCCCTTTGACCATTTTTAATTTTTAATTATATTTTGGAATAATTTTTTTTTAATTTTTAGTTTATCTTTGATATACTTTTACCTAATTTCTTACTATTTTAAGGATTATTTTGGTCCATTTTTAGTTAATTTTTCACCACTTTTTAGATAGTTTCTGAATTTTTTCCTATTATTTTTAACCATCTATACCAATATAATAAAGAGGTAATGTGGGTTTGTTTGTTTGTAGAAGATAATTTCCGTAACTACTCATCTGATCTTCCTGAAATTTTCACGGTGTTTTACTGCAGATATGGGAAGTGCTATAGGCTATATAATTTTAAAATATTTATGGTGGGCGTGGCACCTCCCATACAAAGTAAAAATTTATGTGAGGTCACCTATTATTAACAGACAATAAAGGGTGGGATCGGACAAAGGGGCAGGGCACTCTCATATAAAGTAAATATTAAATGTCATATATATGGAGTACTGTAATACATAGTGAGAGCCTTGGGACTTTGCGTGAGCCCTTTCATTACGATGTGGAAGGGAGGGGCTTAGCGAAGCACACCGGGTTACATCTAGTAATATGTATTTGTAATGATATTTTAGATTTTTTTATAATTTTATTTAATTTTTTATCGTCAATTATTATTATATTTTAGAATTTTAAAAATATTTAGTTTTAATTTATTTTTAACTAATTATTTAATTTTTCACTTATTAGTTAATTTTTTCTTATTCTTATTTGATTTTTGCATACTTTGTTGCTTTTGGTCCAATTTTTACCGATTTGGTTTTTTTTTTTGATTTATTTGAAGATTTAATTCAAGTTTTAACTAATTTTAAGTTGATTTTAACAGAGTTTTGACAATTTTTAAGTTTATTGCTTTATTGATGTTTTCATTATATTTTCCATAATCTGTAGTTCCTCTTTGTCTGATTAATATTTAATTTGTTTAAAATACTTGAAGGCTCAATATTCTAAATATAAACAAATTGTTTGTCCCCTTTATCACATGGCTAAATTATGGAGTAATTTCTTTTTCGATTTCAATTTTAGGGCCAACTTTAGTAATTTTTTGAAAAAACTCGTATTTTCATAATTTTTTTTTTTTGAAGATATGAATAATATTGGGTTGTTTATTTCATATACATATTATAGTATAACATTTGAAGAATCTTTGAAAAAATTTTAAGTTAAAAATTTCAATAAATTAAAAATGGAAATGCGTTTTAAAGGTGATATGTTTCCCGAGTTAATCACGAAGAGTTTTTTTTTTAATTTTTTATTTTTGGCAGCATTTTGAAGTGAAAAACACGATTTTTGCTATTAAATTTCGACGAATTTGTTGTTTAAAAATGGGGAAGAAAATGGAAAATAAAAAAACTCTTGATGGTTACCTATTGATTTATGTGTAGATATGTGTAAAATTTCCAAAGAATAGGTCAAGTAGATTTTGAGTTTGAGTTTTGATATTTGCGAAAAAATCGATTTAAAGTTTTTTAAAAACTGATGTATACGATATACCATATGAGGCCGGTTTGAATAGCTGTATCTTCGTTAGTTTTGCTAAAAATTTTTTGATTTTCCATCAAGCATCGTCGGTGTCACACATACAAACAAATTTTCACTAATATCACCATAATGCTTGATGGTGAATTTGACAAGTGTATAGTGCCCTTTAATCTACAAATAAAATTGTGTACGCCTTAATCACATACATATATAATTGATTGCTCAGATTAATTTCTATTTCGATTTCAATTTGAAGGCGCACAATTTTTTTTTATAAATTTGTAGTTTTTAACTAGTTATTTTTATTATATATTTTTTTTTAGTTATTTTTATTTAGTTATTTTTTAAGACTTAGTTAATTTTTCACATTTTTAAAATTTTGTTATTAATATTTTTAACTTTTGATTCCAAATTTTGATTTTTTTAACTAATTAAAGTTAATTTGATTATTGATTTATTCTTAAATTTCTTCTACTTTATGTTAAATTTTTGTCTAATTTCTAGTTAATTCTTTCTTTATTACCAATATTTTTTTAGTTTAATTATTCAATAAATAAAATCTTGTGCCCCTTTATCACATGCCTTATGATTCTTTTGACTTATTTCTGTTTGGATTTCAATTTGGGGGTATATTATATTTAACAAAAGCATCCTTTTTATACATAGATGTAAATTAATTAAACATCAAATAAATTTCTTTTTCAAAATATATATATATGTAGATATATATATATATATACATATATACATATATTTTTTTCCATCACAACACAATGTTAAACGCTAATTCAATTTGTTTTTTCATTATGCTTGCATGGTTAAGCACAAATTCGTCAAAAAAAAAAAAAAAACAAACGTTTGCCTATGAAAAATACAACACAAAAATACATACAACTTCCTTAATAAAAAAATATCCTGCCTTCAATAGAAAAATGCAAAAAAATTTCGAAATATGACCTTGTTGATGATTTTTTTTATTGAAAAGTTAAAAAAATCAAAATGTATATACAAAGTAGATGCTTTTGAATAACCATAAACAATTATTGCATCATTTTATGGCTGTTCGCAAACTGTTTTGAAGTTATTCTTTTTTTAAATTCAAATAGAAACACTTTGATTTATGATTTCAAATACTGCACTTAGTATGTAGACTAGCATAGAAAAAATTTAAGGAATGGAATATATAGAAAAAAATACTATCAAAAGCGAATTAGTGGTTTTCCACACATTCAATCAATACTATGGCGTTTATAGTAAAAAAAAAAACTACTTCACTGAAATTGTGAACTTAATACAAAATTTTGCCATAGTATTACTTAAACTCTTTGCACTGAAATCCTTTTGAAAACTAATCATACAAGTGGTTTATCATGTTCATCTATTGTCAAAATACTTGAAGCATTTAATAAAAGAAACAGAAAAAAAAATCATACAGGAATGGACAAAAAAAATTCTTCTTGTTTTCATTGAATATTTGTGAAAATTGTTTTACAATTGCAAGGATAATCGATTCCCAAAGGAGCAAACACTTAACAAACATAAAAGGTTGTATAACATCCGCTTCTCTGTTATTCATATTCTATAAAACAACGTCATCAACTAGAACAGCAAGTTGTTTAACTCGTCCTTGTAGAGTTTTTGTAGTCTATAGGAAACGGAAATCAACACATGAATGACAAATGGCATATAACGGTTGAATTGTTCGATTACGTTTGCGAATGCTACAAAAACAATACAACACAAATCCAATTGAAAAACAGTTTTATTTTTCTCTCAATCATAATATCATTGAAATTTTAGCTAAAGGTAAACTTTAAATAGTCAATAAAAACAAAAAAAAAAAAAAAAACCTTAGAAAATATACAAGGACATGGTGATGTGGCACGGATTTCTTTTACCAATTTTATGGGGAAATTTATACTCCCTTCTAAGTAAGTGTTAGATAGTGTTAGATTTGCAAGCTACAGGGTTTTAAAAATGAACTTCATTTTGCAAGAGGATTTATGTATATAAAAAAGGACAAAGAACAATCTTAATCCTTTAGGAAGACGAAAGTAATATAAGATTTATATTTTTTGCTTGACTTTCTAGCCCAACCTTAAACTTAGTTCCGTTTGCTGGTATTCATTTATTGTGAAAAAAGTTAAATCATAAATTTGCAATAAATTTAAACTTTAAAGATCTCGGAAATTTAAATTTTTTATAATTATTAAGGGACTTCCATTTTTTGTTTTGTAACCTAGCGAATACACGATCCCTGTTTTGGCTACTTTGAAGTTAATTTTACATATATTTTAATTTTTGTAAAACATTTTTCGAAGTAAACTTAATTGTATTTTTTTGTGAGCTTTTAACGAGTATGATGTAAAATTATAAATAAATTTCATGGAATCATTTGTAGAATTAAATTTTTGGTTTGTAACCTAGCTAAGGCGCTATCGATATTTTGGTTACCTTGAAGTTAGGCAGCGAATCTTAAATTAGGGACAAGGTGGACACAATGACCTCTTGCAGAATATCCCAGATCCTATGGCCCTTGCTTATCTAAGGAGAACGAAAGCACTCCTTGGTTCTGGTAAAGGGACAATCAGCCTACTTGTCCCGAGAGCTGACTTGTGTAGGAGCCGTAGACATCTAGGGCAAAGACACTTCGATCACTTGGGCTGCATAGTAGATTTTCCACTAGGTGAACTTGCGGACTTCTTGAGGTAATCTGGTTGGTGCATAGGGGAAATAAATAAATAGTCCTTACTTTCTCTATCTGTACCTTTTAATCTCTTTTCCTATCTATACCTTCCTTTCTAAAGGGCATCACAATGGACCATATGGCCTCCAAGTATACTCGCCTTCGGGCAGTTGACCCATGTAACCTAACCTAACCTTGAAGTTAGGCTTTATTTTCCTTTGAAACAATATTTACATTTATATCAATCACTTAAAATTATGGAGAAATATTTTGTTGAATTTCAAAAAAATTATGAAACATTTTTAAACAATTGTCTTAGAAATATTCCAACGAGATGTTTTAAAATTTTTTTCTTACTATAAACGGTATATTTTAAGAAAAATTCTAAAAATTAAACATTCATAATCTCCCGAATTTAAATTGTTTGCAATTCTTTAAGGGGTTTGTTTCCATAGTGGTTTGCAGCATAGCTTAGACACAATCCATATTTGGGCTACCTTGAAGTTAGGCTTTCATTTTTTCAAAGTCGATTTAGATTTATTTTAATCAGCTATAATTTTTGGAGAACATTTCTTCGAAGAACATTGAAATATATATTTTGTGTGATTTTAAGATTGTTTTAAAATTTGAATAAACTGCATGTTATAATTATCAAAAAAAAAAATTTTATTTCCTAGCTAAGACACAATCCCAATTTTGGCTACCTTGGAGTTAGGCTTTATTTTTTGTCTAAATTGATATATGAATCATTTTTAGGAAACCATTTTTTCTAAGAAAACTTCTAAAACTAAAATTTCTATGCTCCTGGCTAAAACATATTTAATTCCTGTTTAATTGTACGGGTGTGAAATATTTGCAAATTGTGACACCATTGATATTAATCGACTTGTGGTCACGTATAACAACATAGCCAGATATGTATTTAATCGTAGTGGAAGGGAAACTATATCACCGTTTTCATATCAGTTGCATAAAATATGTTTTAAAGATGGTGCATAAACTAATTTAGTTAAAGGAACCTGAATATCTTTATAGGAGAATAACTTTTGCCAAATCTCCACGTGGAAAAAATCTGATATCACAAAAATATAAATACCTTTTGTCTACTAGACAATTTTTCAATTGTACAGTCGGTCTTTGGAACGACTCACCATCATATACTCAATTGCTTAGCAACATATTAAATGGTTTCAATTTATTATTTTATATGTTTATTTTTCAATTTATATGTTTAGACACTAAAAATTTTTCACTATTTCTATTTTTAAGTTTTATATACAAATTGTATTTTGAATTTCAATTGACATAATATTAACTTGAAAGTTTTTACGTGCTACCACTGTAATTTATAAGATTTTTCTTATTGTGATTGTCACATGTAACTATTTCAAAAAGGGTTTACTTTTTTTCTTAGTAGAATAATTAGTTTAAGCAAAATCGTATAGAAGCAAACAATTTAACTTAAGATTAATTTAATTAATTTTTTTTTATAATTTATTAAGGGACATCCATTTTTGGTTTGTAACCTAGCTAAGATACAATCAATTTTTTGGCTCTCGTGAAAAGTTAAGACTATACATTTTAGAAATCCATTTATATCTATTGTAATCAGCTTTCGGAAACCGTTTTTCAAAGAAAACTTATAAAAATATATAAATCAAAGAAATGTATGTAATAATTTTTATAAATTGCAGTATAATCACCTTACCTATAAATATTTGAAAAATTTTTAATGTTTTCTCTAATTAGAAAGAGTATTTTTTTTTTAATTATAAATACTTAAGCAGTAAAATTTAATTTAGTGAGTTTTCAACGAATTGGATGTTAAATTTTTAATAAATTATAATACAATTTTTTCTTACTATAAAAGTAAATGTTTAGAAAAATCATAAACCTAAAATTTATTTTTTTTAGAAATTATTAATAGATTTTTATTTTCCGATTAGCAACCTAGCTAAAATACGATCTCAACAAAAAATTTGATTTGTATTGAACCGTAACATTGCTTTAAATATTAAATATTATCGAAAATAATAAACATAAGAAATATATTTGAAATTTGAAGATTAATTTAAAATAAAATTTTACTTTGAAGATTTTTTAAATTGTAATTTTTGCTTTATTTGTAAAGGTACCCAATATTTGGATTGTCTCCTGGCTAATATACAAACCATATTTTGGAACACTTAAAGATATATAATTTTTTTGGAATTGGTTAATATTTTGTTTACGTTACGTTTTTTAACGTAAACTTATGTTTCGAGTTAAAATTGCTTATTTTTTATAATTAATACATTTTTGTCAAGTTTTTCAATATTTTAAGGGCATAAAAGTGTAGGCGGAGATTCTTTTGTTTCATTATTCCATCATTTATTCGGAATTTTTAAGTCTTAAGTACACTCTTCAGCTTATTTTCTATTGATATGTCGCCTCTAATTATTCAATTATATTTCCTGCAATTAAATGTCAAAAACTCTTTGCTTTCTTTTCATTTCATTTATGCAGAAAAATCAATTTATGTTAAAATATGCATACTTTCTTTACGAAATTGCGTAAAATGAAATAAATTCTAATTAAAATGCCTATCAAGTCAACTCAATGCTAGAAATAAGCAACTTGATAAGAACTTGTAAGAAAAACCACCACGTATCATCATTATCATTCAGTATTTTATGATATGATATTTTGCCAGAAACATAATAACACTTCAAAATGCAATAAATTATCTATGGCAAAAGACAAATTACAAATGCATGCAATTGGAAATGTGAAAGAAATCGAGCTAAATTGTAACAGCACGATTTATAAAAGGGAGTAAAAAAGACAAGAATTTTGCCTTTAAGACAAGCTAAATTAGAAAAACTGAAAAAAAAGATTCATATAAAAGGGATACAGGAAAGCAATTTCATTTTATGTTATAAAAATAAAAACTAATTATTAAGTCAACAATGCAAAAAAAAAAAAAAAAAAAATGCATATCAAATTATTGTAATTACTTTGCCAGGCAAAGTTTTTGTTCGTTGGTAGGGATTGGTAACTGTGATGAGTTATTAAAAACAGTTAAGTGTTGATTATTTATATTTTTTTTAAATTTTATAAATATAGTTAATTATATTTATATTTAAAAAATTTTATTATTTTTCGAATTATTTTTATTTTGTTATTGATGAACTGTGTGGCTACATGAAATATTAAAATTTATAATTATTTGTTTTAAATAATCCACAAAAATTTTGTATAGTTAATCCCTTATTTTAAAGATATTTTGAAGCACTTCATTAATTTCTCAGTTTTATGACAAAAATTTCTATCACAAATTGTGGGTATTGAATAAATAATAAAATAAATTTTAATAAAAAAATAATTAAACATGTATATAAATCTAACAACACATCGGCACAAGCAAATATTAACACCTACTCAATATTTTTAAAAACCTTAGTGAAAAATTTTAATGGTGTTTGAAAGCGAAAAACCCATTATTTTCAAACAAAAATCACTATGAAATAAATTTCACTATAAATCTTAAATAGAAATTCTGAAAAAAAACCAAAATTCAGAAAACAAATAATATTCCTACAAATTGCATGTTGAAGAATGTGTCATCGTTTACAATACGAGCACACTCTGCTAGGAAAATGCGTGTGTTGTTTAGGTGACAATTTTCGATTTTTCATTTCAGTGAAGTGTAGAGAAAAATAACAGAAAAACCGAATTTAAATTTAAACGATAATTTATGACGTTTGATTTGATTATTGTTTGGTTTTAAGTAAACCATTGAAATTTATCTTTAATAAGATAAACAGGTCAAATGTTTGAAAAAGGGGGAACAGTGGTTTCAAACACAAAACATAGTGGCAATAAATATCCAACACCTTAACTATGGGGCCATTCTAGTCAATGGTATAAGCTTTCAAAATATTATTATATCTATATATATAAAATTCATTTTCTGTTTGTTTGTTTGTTTGACCGCTATACAAATTTTTATTTTTCAACGGATTTCTCTGAAATTTGGTAGGCACGATGTCTCTACTCCAGGGAAGGTCGCCATATCCTTCGTACCGGTCACGCCTACTGTTACGTCCACTTTTTGTATACAATTCATATTCTGTTTTGTGGTACATTTGTTTGCAACACAATTTATTTTTTAACGGATCTCTCTGAAATTTGCTACGCACGATCTCTGTACTCCAGGGAGGTCGCCATATGATTCTTGTCGGCCACGCCCACTTTGGGCCCACTTCTATGTATATAAAATTTATTTTTTTCCTTTTATTTGTTTCTTTGTTTGATTGCTATACACACTTTTATTTTTCAATGGCTTTCTCTGAAATTTGGAAAACGTGATCTCTCTACTCCAGCAAAGGTCGCATTATAATCTTTCTTGCTACGCTTACCTTTAAGCCCACATTTTTATAAAATTCATTATTTGTTTTTTGGTATATTTGTTCGTTATAGTAATTTTTATCTTTCAACGGCTTTCCCCGAAACTTAGTACATATTCCAGGGAAGGTCGCCATATGATTTTTACAGACCACGCCTACTTTTACGCCCACTTTTCATATAAAATTCATTTTTTGTTGTGTGGTATATTTCTTCCCTAAACAAGTTTTTTTTTCAACGGATTTCTCTGAAATTTGGTTTCCACGGGAATAACTTCACGGTGAACAAATCCCCAAATTTAAAAAAAGGTCCCCAAAAGAAATTAACAAATTCCCCATTTTTTTAATGAAATAAAAATTCATTCTTAAATTTTTACATATTTTTAATGAATTTTAATGAATTTTGTTAAATATTTATTTTAGTGAAAACTTGCATACTGCTCTCAATATATGTCCTACAATAAACGCATTTAAAATGAGTATTCTTTTCAATAGCATCATTTCGGTGCGTGGAAGCTACGCGCACGCGGAATATCGGAATGATCTGAAAAATATATTTTGACAATTAAAATAAGTTGGCAACAACTGCGTGGCAGCACAGGTGTGGGCGCCAAACGCGCGGACGCGGACGCGATGTGCTCGCGTAACACAGCTCAGCTAAAATATCACAATGATCTGAAAAAAATATTTTGGCTATTAAAATAAGTTAACGAGAACTGCGCGCCAGCACGGGTGTAGCCGACAAATGCGAGGTGCGGTGCGCGGACGCGGACGCGATGCAATGATGCGGAAAATATATTTTCGCGATTAAAATAAGTTGACGACAACTACGCGGCAGCAGCCAAACACGCGGACGCGGAAGCGACTCGCTCGCGGAACACAGCTCAGTGAAAAGTCTTATGATTAATTGTATTTCGTTTGTGCAATAATTACAATACATATAATATAAGCAGTTGCTTAAAACAACCTTGCGGCACAATTTTAAACGTCGCATTAGTTTTTCATTTTTGAAACTTCTTTGAATTTGATTTCTCTGCTCAATGATGATCACTTATTGAATGAAGTAATTCAATTTTTAAAAGTTCTGATTCCTTTAATTTGCAAACGATTCCGTTATATTTGATGTTTACAAATAAACTTAAAAAAAAAATCATGTGAGTCCGATCACAAGGGAGATGTGTAAACATCTAATAATTAAAGAAAACATCAACATCATATTTTCCAGTGCATAAAAAATAAGTCGATTATGCTGTTTTCTGAAATTCAATTGATGTTTTCTGAAATGCAATTGATGTTTTCTGAAATTCAATTGATGTTTTCAGAAATACAATTAATGTTTTCAGCAATTCAAATGATGCTTGTTGAAATTCTATTGATGTTTTCAGAAATACAATTAATGTTTTCAGCAATTCAAATAATGCTTTTTGAAATTCAATTGATGTTTTCTGAAATTCTGTTTATGTTTTCTGAAATTCAAATGATGTTTTCTGAAATACAATTGATGTTTTCTGAAATACAATTGAAATTTTCTGAAATTCTATTGATGTTTTCTGAAATTAAATTGATGTTTTCTGAAACTCGAATGATGTTTTCTGAAATTATATTGATGGTTTCTGAAATTAAATTGATGTTTTCTGAAATTCAAATGATGTTTTCTGAAATTATATTGATGGTTTCTGAAATATAAATGATGTTCTCTGAAATACAATTGATGTTTTCTGAAATACAATTGATGTTTTCTGAAATTATATTGATGTTTTCTGAAATACAAATGATGTTTTCTGAAATACAATTGATGTTTTCTGAAATTCAATTGATGTTTTCTGAAATTTTATTGATGTTTTCTGAAATACAATTTATGTTTTCTGAAATTCTGTTGATGTTTTCTGAAATACAATTGATGTTTTCTGAAATTATATTGATGGTTTCTGAAATACAATTGATGTTTTCTGAAATTATATTGATCTTTTCTGAAATTCTATTTATGTTTTCTGAAATTCAAATGATGTTTTCTGAAATCATATTGATGGTTTCTGAAATTCAAATGATGTTTTCTGAAATACAATTGATGTTTTCTGAAACTCGAATGATGTTTTCTGAAATTATATTGATGTTTTCTGAAATTCTATTTATGTTTTCTGAAATTCATATGATGTTTTCTGAAACTCGAATGATGTTTTCTGAAATTCTATTAATGGTTTCTGAAATACAATTGATGTTTTCTGAAATTATATTGATGTTTTCTGAAATTCTATTTATGTTTTCTTAACTTCAAATGATGTTTTCTGAAATTATGTTGATGGTTTCTGAAATTCAAATGATGTTTTCTGAAATATAAATGATGTTTTCTGAAATACAATTGATGTTTTCTGAAATACAATTGATGTTTTCTGAAATTCTATTTATGTTTTCTGAAATTCATATGATGTTTTCTGAAACTCGAATGATGTTTTCTGAAATTCTATTGATGTTTTCTGAAATTCAATTGATGTTTTCTGAAACTCGAATGATATTTTCTGAAATTATATTGATGTTTTCTGAAATTCTATTTATGTTTTCTGAAATTCATATGATGTTTTCTGAAACTCGAATGATGTTTTCTGAAATTATATTGATGGTTTCTGAAATACAATTGATGTTTTCTGAAATTCTATTGATGCTTTCTGAAATTCAGTTGATGTTTTCTGAAACTCGAGTGAAGTTTTCTGAAATTATATTGATGTTTTCTGAAATTCTATTTATGTTTTCTGAAATTCAAACGATGTTTTCTGAAACTATATATTGATAGTTTCTGAAATACAATTGATGTTTTCTGAAATTATATTGATGTTTTCTGAAATTATATTGATGTTTTCTGAAATTCAATTGATGTTTTCTGAAATTCAAATGATGTTTTCTGAAATTATATTGATGGTTTCTGAAATACAAATGATGTTTTCTGAAATACAATTGATGTTTTCTGAAATTCAATTGATGTTTTCTGAAATTTTATTGATGTTTTCTGAAATACAGTTTATTTTTTCTGAAATTCTGTTGATGTTTTCTGAAATACAATTGATGTTTTCTGAAATTATATTGATGGTTTCTGAAATACCATTGATGTTTTCTGAAATAATATTGATGTTTTCTGAAATTCTCTTTATGTTTTCTGAAATTCAAATGATGTTTTCTGATATTATATTGATGCTTTCTGAAATTCCAATGATGTTTTCTGAAACTCGAATGATGTTTTCTGAAATTGTATTGATGTTTTCTGAAATTCTATTTATGTTTTCTGAAATTCAAGTGATGTTTTCTGAAATTCTATTGATGTTTTCTGAAATTCAATTGATGTTTTCTGAAACTCGAATGATGTTTTCTGAAATTATATTGATGTTTTCTGAAATTCTATTTATGTTTTCTGAAATTCAAATGATGTTTTCTGAAATTATATTGATGGTTTCTGAAATACAATTGATGTTTTTTGAAAGACAATTGGAAAATGTTTAGAAAAGAACATATCATAATTTTTTCACCAATACAATCATAAGTCACACAGCGTTATCTGCTTCAGCTCACACCGATATGAATTACGCTGTTTTTGTGATTGTATTGTTAAATAGAAATTTACCCCCCTGTGCGTATAGATGTTTACACATCAAAAAGAACTTAAAGCCGTTTCCCAGCTTATTTTTGAAGCATTTTTGCTGCAGCATTTTATAAAAAACTTCTTATTTACTGCCCATACAAATTTTTGGGGAGAAGTTCATTTTAGTGGGGAATTTGTTCATTGGGGACTAAGGACACAGCGCCTGGCAAGCATAGTGAACCATTTTTGAAGTTAAATGCCTTTTTATCCCGGGCAAGACCGGGTAAAAACAGCTAGTCGTAAAATAAATAAACAAATCTTTAAGAATATATATATATAATAATAAAAAAAATTGAAAAATTTTTAGAAAAATTTTCGATCTTAATATCGCAATAACTATAAAAGTTCACTGAAAAATTTTTATACCAATTTGAGATCATATTAGTGTTACTATGAAACAATAAAAAATACATAAAAATAAAACATTTTATTATATGATATTTATATAAAAAAAAATCATACGAAAATTTGACCACGTGATGGCAGAGAATTTGATTTCGGCCTAGAAATTAAAGTACTTAAGTCTTCAATACAAATTTTCAAAATATAAAGAAATCTTTGGAATTTTTTTGTAATTATTCCTTAAACTGAAAATTTTGTTTTAAAATTTACCAATTTCGACTAATGGTGGATTCGAAATATTGAAAATATCGCCAACAACCATTCTTGAAACCTAAGAATTAAAAATATTTACAAAAATATATATTTTCATTATCAAAGTTTTGAGAAAGGTATTTATCGGGAAAAGATTGCATTTCTTAAAATTCTAAACATTCTGTTTAAGATTTTTTCCACACTAACCGGTTTGAGGTAATAAAAAAATATTCTTTATCGAATTAAAAAAAAAAAAAAAACTCTTAGCTAGTATCCCAAATTTTTAATTTTGAAATATTTTTTTTAATAGAGCTGTTATTTGCAGAAAACAAAAGTTTTGGTAAAAATAAAATTTTTAGTTTTTGAAATAAAATATCTTCTAAACCAAAAGCGACCAATATAGTATAAAATAATTTTTTGTAGAGTGTATGTAGTGTGTAAAAAATATCTACTTTTATTACCAAAGTTTTGAGAAAATAGTGGAAGAATAAAGAAAACATATTTCGAAAAAAAATTTCATATTTAAAGACCCGCTTCAAAGTAACGATTTTAAAACTATTTACTTGCAAAACGATTAGAGATTATCAAAAGAGTTATACGCTGAATACCTTTTAAAAACTATTGGCTATTATTATATATTTTCAGAAAGCCGTTATTTGCGAAAATCATTAAAAAGTTTTGGGAAACAGTTCAAATTTTGATTTCTGAAATCAAATATCTTCTAAACTATAACCGATAACAGTTTAATACATCATTTCTTTTTTGTTAATCGTTGCATGTTGATTACCTAAAATAAAAAAATCGGTTCACATGTAAAAATAGTTGTTAGCCCTGATAGTCTTTTCCATCTTAAGGTGTCACTTTTTGTTGTTGTCTGAACCACTGTGAGGGTGTTTGGTTTTTCAAAATAAAAAAAAAATTAACTTTTTTTGAACCTTTAACTGTGGAGGTTTCGGTAAATTTTTCTCTCTCGTACAGTTTTTTTGGTACAGAAAAAAAGAGTTTGTGAAATAAAGTGTATATTTTGTTGAAATTAATAAAAAAAATTAAATTTTTTGTATGTTTTAAATTAATGAAGAAATGTTTTTTATTAATAATTTTAGTAAAATTAAAAGGGGTAACGTTTACCACCACGTCACTGACTATGTCACCTTCATAGCTAAAGATTAAATATTTGTTTTAAATTTTAAAAAGGTTCTTTTTTAAATTTTCTTATTACATACTATATTGAAATTTTTACTTTCTAAAAAGCTTTTTTTCTACATTTTGTTGAATAAATTAAATAGAAATTTTTGATGTCTACACTTAAATTTCATTATTCCTTTAAACATAGTCTGTATTGTTAAAGTATTTCTTCCTTAAGTCACTACAACTTTCATAGAAAATATTTTTCTTTATATTAATTATTTATATTTTAAGTAATTAAATTAGATTTAATTTCAGTAATTTATTGTTTCGTTTTATTCTGCATTTTTTTTCTATTTTTCTAACAAATTATTGTTAAAAACTCATTGACGCTTAAAATCTCTAGACGTCAATCTCCCCTTTTTGTATGCTACATTTTTGTGTTGTTGTATTTTGTATTTATGTTTTCAACTCTTTTAATTTTGTTTGGTTTGTTGCATTTATTGTTTTCATAAAACTTCAAAGGTTTTATGGTTTTTTCCTATTGATTTTTTTCTCATTTAAGTTAATACAAACATTTATTGTTATAACAAATAAAAAAAAAAATAAAACAAAAACTTTTATTTTAACCTAAAAGTAGGCAATAATTTTTGCTAAACAAAAGTTTTTGAAAATTTTTTTAGAAAAGTTTATTTTTCTAGAAAATAAAACCACTTGCTTTAGCAAGAAAATTGCAACAAAATGTTATAAAATTAGCAAAAAAAAAAAAGTAAGAAAATAAAAAAAAAAAAAAAAATAAATTAAAAAGGGTTTTTAATATTATAATATAAATATATATGGGATTATGAAAAAAAGACTAATATATTTGGATTAAATCCTCCAGTTTTTGTCATAATTTAAATTATATTTACCTAAAACTAGGCAACACATGTTTAGCTATAAAAATGTTCCCCCCATCAATTACCTAAAATAATATTTTACTTCTATATTTAAATTTTTTTTCATGTAATTTCACCAAAAAAATTAACTCCTTCCTTCATTAAAAAAAATATTTGTCTAAAGTTCAACTATGTATAAAATGTATGGGTCCCGTTTGTTGAACACACCATAGAAAAGGATAAAAAAAATTTCTTGTTCCTTAACCTTCTGCTTGAAAAATGTTGTTGCCTTCCTTAACTTGCAACAATGTCACATGTTAAATAAAGTATATAGAGAGTCTGGTCAACCAAGGAATTTTTGTTGTTGTTGTAAAATGTAGCTTTTTAAGGGTAAAACTTATTATTCGTAGACTATAATAAACCCTTCATAATGTAGCAGTAGCTAAATTTAATTGCGTAGTGTTAATAAGTATAAAATAGAGATTAAGTTAAAGAACAAAGGAAAAGTTAAAATAAAATGCGTGCTTTTAAAATTAAGAAAATTGCTATAAATTTTAAACAACAAAAATACTGCATACCTTTGGGTTTGACAATTGGAAATAAAAATACATAGGCTGTTGCATAACAAAAAAAAAATAATAAAGTCTATTTTTAAGGTTGTACGATAATTTATTTCATTATTTTAAATTTTATACTAAATTTTCTTATACCAGTTAAACTTTTAACTTTTGCTATGGTTTTGTTTGGTTGTTTATGTTGTTTTTTTCATTTTCGAAATCAAAACTCAATAAATCTTTAAAGTGTCATGTGTCACCTTGTATTTGCCTTATGCCCTGCACAAATGTTACAATGACTTTTCTATAAAACGCGTTTCATTTTTACTACCTTCCAATGATATTTGAAAAATTGCATGTTTCCTTAACAAATACCGATTCCATTTAAAAGCCATAGAGTAATGTCAACATTTCAAAAGTATTTGTTGCCATTATTTTCTATATGTTTGTATTTATCCCAATCCCCCTTCCATCATTGTTTCCACTTTACATTTGTATTCATATGTTCCTTATATAAAGACAAACGTTTTATTTGCACGCACTATAAACAACTTTTTTAAATCAAAAGACCAGCAATCATTTTTAGATGTAATAATTATTTTAATTTTTAACAAAATCGGTTTTTGAAGTAGTTTTCAAAGAAATATTTATGGCTCTTCGAACCAGATGTTCGACAGTTTTCTGATTATAAAATATTTTGATCAAATATTTTTAGAAATATTAAACATTTTTAGTGTACGCCAAACTAGGGGCTGAATTACCGCATACGTGAGCGAGTGACATTTATGATTTTGGTATTTACACGATTAAATATTTAAGTTAATGAGCTGTAAAAGTTTAAGGTATTACTAAATAAAAAAAAAAGAATAAAAAAATTTAATTCCATGTATTTTAAAAATTTAGTTAAAAAGAAATATTTTTTTAATTTTTAATAATATTTTGTTGTTTTCATACTTAACGTATCATAGGATAATATAAGAACTAATTTAATTAATTTCTAGAGGAAAGCTTATACGTTCACGTTATGCCCCAATTTTATCCTTTCATAAGAAACATTTTTGGTCCTTCAAACCGACTGTACTTACTGTAATATTTTAATTTTTTTTCATCAGAGGTCTTGCAATATAAAGAAGTACTTATTATTTTAATTGTTAAACATACCAATTTCAGTTGCTTTATAAGAAATATTTATGGTCCTTCGAACCGAATTTTAAAACAGTATATGACAAACTTTTTCATTTCAAACTGGTTAAAGAATGGATTTTTAAAATTTAAAATTTTAAAAAAATCGTAAATATTTATTTGAAAAACCTTTCAAAAATAAACTAATTAACAAAGTTTTCTCTAACAATTTAAAGAATTTAAAATGTTTTGAATTTTTCATTAAGGACTGTATTTTAGCTAAAAATTTATGTTTTTTTTTAGCTTTTCTAAGAAGATTCTGCATTATTATTTGTTTTACTTGGGTTTCATATATTGAACATATTATTTTACTGGGTTGTTATTGTTGCTGTTGTTGTTATTGCAATAATTGTTTGTGAATCAAATAAGAACCAATATATACATTTTGTTGCATAAAGTAAAAACAGAACAAAGGTAATCAAAGTATAATATTAACCTTTATAAAATGAAAACGATATTACGGAAAAAATTATTATAAATATTAATACTTATAAAAGTTTAAAAGTCAATGAGTAATTTTAAACAAAAGTTTAAACAAAACCCAAAAGTAGATATAGTAGATATTTTACGAAAACTGAAGGTTTTCTAAGTCTAGACGAAACCCCAGAAGAACATAGTTAATCAAAGTAGAAAGAAAAATATTTCCCGAAAACTTGGGTCTCTATAAGTCTAGACTAAAACTCAGAAGAACAAACGTAAGTAAATATAAAGATAAATTAACAATCAATAAAGCAATTCGATTAGATAAGGTATAAAATTTATATAAGTACTTGTAAAGCACAATTATTTCCCGAAAACACGGATCTCTATAAGTTTTAAGAAAATTCGTTTTAAGTCTTAGTTTTAAAAATTATCTTGCTTCTTGCAATCCTTTTAAAATTTCTGTTCTTTAAATGAATGGCAGTAAAATCGATATTATCATAAATATTTTCTATAATATTTTATAAAGTTTTGAAGCCATTAATAAAAGTATATTTCAAAATGAGACCTAGCTAAATTTAGACAAAACTAATAATTGATTGATTTATGCACTTAAAAATGTTATAAAAATATTGCTTTTTTTAATTTAAACATTTTAAACTCAACTCAATAGTAAAGTTTTATGTATTAAAGAAAGTATTTTGAAATAAATTTACCTCACTAAATTCAAAACAACTTTTTAGAATATTTCTTGATTTTTTCGAGGCTGTTGAAATATCTTTATTTTAAATGAAAAGGAATAAAACTGGTATTAAGTATGATAAATATTTTCTATAATAATAAAATGGTCATTAATAAATGTTTCTTTAAAAGTGGAGCCTTTCAAAGTTTGACTAAAATAAACAAAAACTATTTATCGATTTTTAAAATTATAAAAATAATATTGCTTTCTTTATTAAAAAATTTGCTTTAAAATCTTGTTAAGACTAAATTAAAAAAAAAAAATTTGATTCTTTCAAGCCCTTTTATTGTTTTATTTCAAATGAAAAGTTCAAAAGCCAATAATAAATGTTTCTTTAAAAGTGGAACCTTGCTAAGTTAAGACAAAAAACAACAAAAAAACTATAATCGATTACAAGGTTTTTGCTGATTGAAAACTGAATATTGTTTGTAAAGTTGAGACGCTGCACTTGGATTTTTTCTATCAGCTCGCCATTTAGCGATATACCATTATGTCCAAACTTAAGGCACTTCCACTACATATATTGGAATAACTTGAAAACGGTTTAACATTTTTTGGTGGTTTTCAAAATTGTTTTTTTTTTAAGATGCAATTGTTACCTTTGGATGGAAAACAATCAAATCTTTAAAAAACACCAGCAAAAAATGGCTGAGTAATGGTCGTTTCAGTAAAAAAATAAAATGAAAAAAAGTTAAAATTTTTAACATTTAAAAACCATGAAAAATCCAAAACTGGAAAAAGTGTAAAGTCTTATTACTTTCACGTAAAGTCACATAGCATATGAACAAAATGAGATATATATCATAAAAATCGATGAACGCGTTTCGCTTTTATTCATAATTAACGTTCATGACTTTTTTATGATTCTCAGAATTAAAAAAATTAAGTAATAAACAAAACGTTATTTAATTTTTATGATTGCGGTAGCAAACTAATAAATGTGCGTGGACGCTGGATTGCTGTTCTTGTTCCTTATTATAAAATCAGCAAATGGTGAACCGTTTTCAAGTTATTTCAATATATGTAGGTAGTGGAAGTGCCTTAAGTTTGGACAACATTATTCAGTTCTTAATCAGCAAAAACCCTGTTCTCTTAAATTATAATTTAAGAAAATCTTATAAAATTTTAAAATCGCGATTTTTATCAATTGAGTTTTTCAGTAAATTATGAACAAAATCAAAAGTTGTCCACCGATTACAATGAAATAAAGCTCATTTCATTCTAAATATATTTGACTAAATTCTTTTAGACCAAACCTGTGATCTATGTCAAATTTTTATTTTTTATAAATTTTTAAAGAACAAACGATTTTTTTTTTGATAATTGTTCTTTTTTCCCAAAACTTCCACAATATCTCTGAAACTGCTGGGCAAATTTAAAACCAATGTAAGCACGGCTTAAAGATAATATTGTTGACGATTTTTGGATTTTTTTTTTCAACTGAATATGATGAACCGTTTTTAAGTTATTCCAATATATGTAATAAATTGCAATAAAGTTCCAGTCAATACCAAAAAGTTCAATTTTGTTCCCTTGTGCTATTATTGATTTTGGAAATTATAATAATATTGCTTTATTTTTTTAAACTAGATTTTTTAAAATTTTGAGATGTTTTTATTTTTTTATTTCAATTATTAAAGAGGATATTTTATTTTATAAATAATAAATTTACCTTAAATTTATTTAAGACTAATTTAAAACATTTCTTGATTGTTTCAAGTCCTTTTATTGTTTTTCTTTAATTGAAAAGGAATAAAAATGCTAAATATTTTCTACAATATTCTTTAAAGTTCAAAGGCCATTAATAAACGTTTCTTTAAAAGTGGGACCTTGCTAAGCTTGGACAAAGACAAACAAAAACCATAATGGATTTAATTAACGATTTTGAAAGTTATAATAATAATATTCCTTTATTATTTTGAGATGTGAATTGAGATGTAAATTTAAAATATTCTTATTTCTTTCAAGCCCTGAATTTTATTACTTTAACTGAAAGGGAGAAAACTGCTAATAACATTTTATAAATTTCAAAATCCGTAAATAAATGTTTCCTTAAAAGTGGGGCCTCGATAAGTTTATACAAAAGCCAACAAAAACCACAAACGATTAATTTATAGACTTTAAAGTTTATAAAAATGATATTGTTTTAATTTTTTTTTTAATATAAACATTTTAAATTTAGAGCTTTAAAGGTTTTTTTTATTTTAAATTATTAAAGAAGGTATTTTATTTTATTTTTTTTTAAATATATTTGCCTGAACGATTTTTTCAACAAGCCCTTTGAAATTTATTTTTAATGAGAATTTAACAAAAAATCGTTTTTTGTTTTTCAAATAAAGAGCAATGGTTTTTTTTCTCTTTTAACCTGGTTGCAATATTTTGGTTTAAGACTTAGCTTAGCGTTGATTAACTCCTTAGCCTCTTTACGTTATGGCTTAAATTTTTATTAGTTTTGCTAAATTATAACTTAAACATGCAAAATTGCATGTTATTCTTAAGAAAACTCCCCTTTTTTTAAGGTTCCTTTGAAATTTATTGATTGTTAAATGATTAAAATCTTTTAACTTTTGTTCCGCTTAAAGTTCATTTTTACATACATAATTACTAGATATTACACTAGTAAAATAAATAAAAGAAAATTTTTGTAATTAAAACAAAATCTTCATGTTAATTAAAGTTTTCATTTTTGGTAACAGCAAACAGCAACAAAACTAAAAAACAAACGCGCAAATTTGTAAAAATTGATGTCTGTCTACACGCCAAACGCCAAAAACGAATGAAGAAAACAACAACTTTTATTTGCTCAATAATTAAATCAAACCAACACAGTATGAACAAGAATTCCTTCAAAGACATTTTGTGAAATTTATTGTAAAAAAATCATATTAGACTGTAAAATAACCAAAACTGTCTGCTTATTTTTTCAATTTAATGCAGAAATCAAAAATAATTTAAAAAACACAAACAACATCTTGATGCCATTGCTGCTGCTGCTGGCTTTTAGCCAGTTTATAGATATTTATTTGAGGCATATAGAAAAAAATCTATACATTATTACAAGTATATGACATTAAAATAAAAAAAAAATTAAGAAGAAAAAAAAAAAAAACAAATACAAGAGGTATAAATTGCATGTCCACATCAGCCATCCTCATAATCATCATCATCAACAAACAGCTAGCAGCAGCATTGGCTGCGCCACTAAACAACAACAACGACTACATCTTTTTAGCTTCATTTTAAAGCATTTCGTCAAAAATGTCCTCAATTTTTTTATTTTTTTTTTATTTGTAATTCTTTTTGGATGAGTTAAGGTGGCTGGCTGATGAGTTGCGTACAGCGGGGGGGGTTTCTTTATTTTTCAAGAAAACAGTAAACTAAAATTTAGTGTTCTGGTTGGCGTGTAGTCATTAGAAAATCCATTACTAATAAAAATTGTTTTCTATTTTTCAAATTTCTATTTTATAAAATTTAGTGTTTAATTGTGATTTGTTTTGAAAAAATTAAAAAAAAAACATTAAGAAAACAATTTGAAAAAAAAAATTAAATCAAAAATAGTGTGAAATTCTATGATAAATTTAATGACATTTATTTGATTACCAAGACCATTACAACTAAAACAAGACAATAATTTTAGCATTAAATTAAATATTTTTAATTTTTGTGGGTTATAATCAACAAAAATTATAATAAAAACAAGTTGTTTTTTTAATTTTGAGTGAGATAACGCTAAACATTGTTTTTCTAGTTGAAGCAAACATGAAGGCTTAAGGACAAAAACTACTTTATAATCCCTAGTTATAGAAGAAAAGTTTTTCGGCTTTTTTTTTTTTTTTTTTTTTGTTTTGAATAATTTCAACTTACCTTTTTTGGGTATCAATGATTTGAGTAGTATGACAGCGTTATCATCACATGACCAGGCATGCATTTTGCGGTAACTGTCACGTCCTTTTTCTGTCAACTTATCCCAGGGCTTAGGCTTTGACAGCAACTCAGAAACAGTGCCTTGTGATAGACCCAGAACATATTTGGCAAATATACGCTGGCCAATGTTATGAACCGATAATAGTTCCCGCACACGTCTGGATATATGCAGAGTATCCAAGGCCTGATTGGCATATTTGTCCATATTATATCTTAACATCTCCTGTAGTTTAGCCTCCATGGGATCTCCTTTGGGTATTAAAGATTCGCCTAAACGTCCAGCCATGGACGTACCAGGTGGTAATTGTAAATCTTCAGCAAATCTGAAATGACCCCGTTCTTGGAATTGGAATGGTAGACCTGGCAAGAAGCCATGTGGTAAATGAGAATGTCCCGTACCCATGTGGCTGGTGGGTGTAGCACATAGACTATTGTTGTTGTCTTCCAAATTCTTTAGCGAACCATTTAAAGACAAACTATGATGATCATCGGCATTACGTTGATCCTGCATGTTGGGTGTACTGGCACTGGAAGCCGAAGATTCATGATGGTTCATGGCGGACTTATCATGATGTTCGGCTAAATGAGAAGGCAATTGCTGCTGGTGTTGGTGCTGCTGGTGGTGGAGGTGGTGATGATGATGGTGAGTTTGGACATGTGGAAAAGCATCTGTTGAACGTAAAGAGTTTTGAGATTGAGAGGTTGAGTTGGGAGTAGAAAAAGTAGAATTAACTAATTGACTAAGCAAAGTTGTTGACGACGGACCACAAGGTGGCTGTGACATGTGTTGCTGTTGATGATGGTGTTGTACTGGCTGATGTTGATGATGGACGGCTTGATGCATCATCATTTGTTGCTGTTGTTGTTGTTGCTGCTGCTGATGATGATGGTGGTGATGATGTAAGTTATTGTTATACAATGGCTTTGTTTGATCAAAACCTCTTCTCCAATATGAATTAACCAATTCTTCACCTAACAACGTACCAAACCGTTCAACATTATGCTTAAATGTCGAAGAATCATCAGTTTCAGTTTCAGAAATTTTTTCAGAATTCGTTAAACCATCCAAATCTATGGAGTTGGTTAAATCAACTTTGTTAGAATCTTCTAACGAATCTAGAACATTTTCAAATTTCTCTCTGCCATTATCATTATCATTATTATGTTCATTTTCATTTTCATTTTCAGCTTCATCATCATCTATTATTTCTATTTTTGGCACTTTTGAGGCTTCAACATGTTCCTCAATATCTTGTGTATCACCAGCAACATTTAATGCTGACTTTTCTATGGGATCGTTGTTATTTAAACATGTTTCTGTGGTTTCTTTTTTTAATAAAAAGGAGAATTATACAAAAAAAACCTTAGTGTGTTTTTTCAGAGTATGTTTTTTTTTTTTTTAGTTGAGAATTGTAGCAGAGAAAAAGAGTGTGAAATTATATTGAATTAAAGTAATTCAAAAAAACAATACTTAATAATGCCAATCTTGTGGTTAAGAAATCATAGTAAACTGTGTCTTTTTTCAAAAATTGTCATGCAATTTTTCTTATTATATTTGTTTTTCTGCAGCCAGATAAGATAATATTTTTTATATTTATATTTGATTTGAAAGAAAAAAGAGTTTCATAAAAATTGGCGCCTGTTTTAAAACACAAAATAAAGCCGCCCACATCTTTTTTATTACATTTTTAATTTTTTTTTTTATATAGAAAAAAGAAGTAAAGTATAAATTTGTTTTTTATAACCACACCAATAAACACAACATCAACAACAACAGCCATTAATATTATTTTTTTCCAATTCTTTTCATATAAAACAAGATAATAATGAATAATTTTCTTTGTTTGTCAATTAGGTAAATATTGAGAAAAAAAAATTATAAAAAAAATTAAAAAAAAAAAAAATGAAAAGAAAATTGTCTTGTAGCTTTAAAGAGTGAACAAACAAATATATATTACCTTCTGTGTTCTTTAGAGCTTCGGCTGCTACTAAGGCTTTGGTTCTTTCCATTAATAATTCCTGAAATTTATTGGGATCATTATTGCAGGCAGCTGCGGCGGCGGCGGCTGCAGCAATGGCATTTTGTTGGCTTATAGAGTCTAATGATAAAGGTGTTCTGAAATGGAAACAAAAAAATAATATAAAAATTTAGTGAATTTTGTCATGATACCAAGTGAAATTTTCAACAAAATAAAAAAATTTAATAATTTACTGTTTATAATTTTGTAATTTTTTCTTAATAACAATTCAATACTGAAATAAATATATATTTTTTTTACAATTTTCTTTTTAGATTTACTTGTAATTTAAATTAAAAATTTAATTTTTATGAACTAGAAATTATTTTTTTTTTTAAATTAAATCAATTTTTATCATTGAAAAAAATTAATTTGAAAAATTTAAATATTCACTTGCAATATATAAACAGAAGTTTTTTAACAAAATATAATTTTTTTAATTAAAATACATTTTTAATCATTTTAAATTAAAAACAAGTAAGAAAATTATAGTCGGTCTAGACCGACTATACGATACCCTATACCATGCGATTAGAGACCCTACCCCATAGGCCCAACTAACTGGACATACAAAATAAGCATAAACCAAATTTGAGTGGGATTTTTATAAATTTTTTTGTCTGCAGATATGAAGAAGTTCATATCGGATGCTATATCTATATGGGGTCTAGGTCCAAAAATGGACCGATCCTGACCATGGTTGGTAACGTCTCTTGTATTTTGCAAAAACATATACAAACAAAATTTGAGAAGAATCAGTGCAATATTTTTGTTTTTTAATAGATTTAAGTTAATATCGGGAAGCAGCTCTATATGAGACCAAAGGGATCATTTTTGGACTACTCATTAATGGATGTAATGAACGCATACAAACCCAATCTGAGTAAGATATATATGACAATTTGGATCTTATGGCAATTTATGTCGATTTCATAGGGGTAATTTGTATGGGGGCTAATTCTGAACATGGACCGAATTTCACCAATTTCAATAGCGTTCATCCCATGGCCGATAAAAGCTTATATACCAAATTTCATCAAAATATATTGATATTTGCGACCTGCAGTTTGATTACAATGTTTACATGGACACACAGACGGACGGACGGACGGACGGACGGACGGACATTGTTAAATCAACTCAAAAAGTGATTCTGATTCGATCGGTATAATTAAAGATGGGTCTGGGTCAAATATTTTTGGTTGTTACAAACAGCAACACAAAGTCATTATACCCAAACCACATAGTGGTATAGGGTATAATTAAAAAACTGTTTTTATAAAAATATTTTGAAATATTTATTTTAATTTCTACTTTTTTTTAATTTTAAAAACAAAAAAATATAAAAGTTTTTAAACAAAAATTTTTTCTTTACTAATAACGTATTATTTAAAAATTATAAGTAGAAATTTATTATATTAAAATAATTTTTCTTAAAAAATCTTTTAAATATAAATAAAAAACAAAAAAAAAAATTACTTTAATTTAATAATTTTCCATTTATATTTTTAAAATAACTTATTATTACCTGAGAAACTTTTGTTGTTGAAAAATTTAAAATTTTTAAAATTTATTTTTAAAAATGTTAAAATATATTTAAACAAAATATTTAAATTAACACAATTTGTATATGTATTATTTACAAATACTTTGTGATGATGTTTGTAACTACCAAAAATATTTGACCTAGACCCATCTTTTATTATACCGATCGACTCAGAATCACTTTCTGAGTCGATTTAGCGATGTCCGTCCGTCC
This sequence comes from Cordilura impudica, assembly GCA_963682025.1. Taxonomy (NCBI): domain Eukaryota; kingdom Metazoa; phylum Arthropoda; class Insecta; order Diptera; family Scathophagidae; genus Cordilura; species Cordilura impudica. The sequence continues at coordinate 189,722,343 of OY821520.1, read as the reverse complement.
GTCTGCCTGTAAACCTTGTAATCAAACTATAGGTCGCAAATATGAATAAATTTTGATGAAATTTGGTATATAAGCTTCTATCGCCCATAGCATGAACGCTTGGTGAAAATAGGTTCATATTCAGACCTAGTCCCCATACAAATGACCCCTATGAAATCAACTTAAATTGCCATATGATCCAAATTATCATATAGATCTCGGTCAAATTGGGTTTGAGTATGTTTATTACTCCCATTAATCAGTAGTCCAAAATTAAACCCTATAGACAATTCTAAGTCATAGTCCACATATAAAGCTGCTTCCCGATCTTCTCTTAACTCTATCAAAAAACGAAAATATTTCACAGATTTTTCTCAAACTTGGTTTGTATATGTTTTTGCAAGAAATAAGTGACCTTACCAAATATAGTCAGGATCGGTTCATGTTTCGCCCTAGTCACCATATAAATATAGTAACCGATATGAACTTTTTCATATCCGAAGGCAAACAAATTAATAACAATGCCACTCCAATTTGGTTTATGCTTATTTTATATATCTAATTAGTTGGGCCTAAGAGATAGACCGACTATAATTTTCTTACTTATTTTATATTATATTTTTAAAAATATTTTATTTTAATATTATTGTTTTTTACTTTTAGGTAATTTTCTATACATTACTTACTGCGTTTCCTTTTTAATTTTGATTTCTTCCTTATTGGCGGAACATTCCTCCACATCATCCGAAATTTCATGAGTTTCTTGTACATCATCATCATCATCGTCAACATTTTCTGCAACCTCTTCATTATCCTGTTCATTCTCAGTTTGCTGGGTTAAATCACAGTTTTTCTCTCCTTCTACCTCTTCAACTTCATCGTCATCTTCTTCGTCTTCCTTATTATCTTCAGCAATAACCATGGCCTCATTTTCATTTTCCTTTTCCCTGATTTCATCCAATTGCTGTTGTTGTTGTTGTTGTTGGGATTCTTGTAAAGCTTCATTGATTTGCTGTTTGTCTAATTTTGCCTCCAAACGCATAATATGTTGACGTTTGGCTTCCAAATGTTCTTCTAGTCTATGGATTTGTATCAAATGTGTTTGTTCTATAGATCTTAAACGTTTAACTTCTTCAAATAAGGCTTTAATCTAAAAATGAAATTAAGAAAAAAACACAAAATGTTTATCAATTAATAACCAACTCTTTACAACATTAAATTTAATCACTTAAATATATAAAGACAATGGAGAGAGGGAATTTTTCCCTACCCTTTACCTCGTAAACAACACATGTGTTGTCATTAAGATTTTTTTTCCAAATTAAAACAAAAAACTTTGTCGTGTAGCTTAAAACAAAAAACCATTTCTTAAAAGTTATCAAACCTCCAAAAAAAAATTTTATTGAAATTTCCCTTGTCAAATTTAGCCAATTATCATATTTTCATCAACAACCAAAGTTTATAAGAAAATTGTTTAAAAACTTCCCGTTCATACGTTGCTTCTACCTTTAGTTGCCCTGGTATATTGACAACAAAAAAAAATTTAAATTGTAGTAATTTTTCCCTCCTCATATGTGTAATAATAACCGTGATTTTTACCCTTATGTTAATTTTATTAAAAAATATTTGGTTTGAACAAAAATATATTGACGAGCCTAAGAGTATGCTTAAGAAAATTTTCCTTGAGTGTGTGTGTTTGTTTGTTGCGTTAAGATTGAATTACACCACAAAACAGTGGTTGTTTTTATAGTTGTTGCAGTATAAAGAAAGTTGATTGTTTGTTTTGGTATTTTTATGATATACCTTGAAAAATTTTATAGTCATATGAATTGTAAAGCTCTGTCAAAAAAGCCTTAAAGTATGTTTTAAGTTTTTTTATTAAAAAAAAAAAGAACAAAACATAACAGAACAGACAATTTTATGGTTTTATAGAAAACCTAAACAATATATTGTGACTTGATGGTTCTTTAACAACAACAAGAAACAAGCAATCAATTAATTTGAATAACAAAAATTTATAGCATGCTTTTAGGTAATATAAAATTGCAAAATTTTGAAGTTTCCTTTGGGTAGAAACATTATTCGAAATTTAGTTGATTTTTAATAAATTTATATTTTCACAAATTTTAATAATTTTTTAAATTTTATTTAATATAATATTGAAAAATGTAAAGCATATTGTTAGGTAAAATAAATATAATTTTAAGTAAACTTTAAGGTAATTTTTTTCGAATAATTTCAGAATACTTTAAATAAAAAATTAATATTTAGTTGATTTTTATAAATTAAAAATTTTGTCATATACATATAAAAAAAAGACAAAGGTATTTTTTATATATATTTTTTTAAGATTGTGCTGAACTGTTATTTTAAAATAAATATTGAAATTTTATTTAAAACTTTATCCTAACATAATATTGAAAAATGTAAAGCATATTTTTGGACCAAAACAAGATATAAAAATTTTAAATTTTGTTGTAGTTTAATAATATTAACAATTTCGTCAATTAATAAAAGAAATATATATAATATATAAAGCTTTTTTATTTTTTTTTTAATTTGAAAATATTTTCCTGATATAATATTGATTTTTTTTTTTAAATAAAATAAATATGTAAAAAATAAAGCATATTTTTTAAAAAATATTTTAAATTTATTTGAATTTTAATACACGAATAATGTTGTGAATTAAAAAAAATAATAATCATGCATTTTCATATAAAGTTTTCTTAAATGTTGCTTAACTGTTACTTGAATGTAACATTGAAAAATTTAAAGCATACTTTTTGATACGAATTAAAACCGGACTGAAAATTAAACCCAGATTTTAATGTAAAATTTTGAAAATTACTTTATATATGAAATAAAGTAAAATTAAGTAATAAATTAAAAACTTTGCAATTTTTAATGTGGTGTTTTTAAAGCCTTTTAAAAAATTTTCTCTTGCAAATTTTTTAAAATTACATTTATTTTAAAAACTAAAGTAAATTTTAAAAGATAAATAAAAAATAATAATAATAATTTGTAATAATTTCATAATTTTGCAAATTTTGATATATTCTACTTTTAAATAAAAACGTATTTAAAATTATTTCTTTCTCTAAATTCTACTAAATCAATTTTAATTTGAAAGTATAGTCAGATATAGTTTGGATGTACCAAATTAATAATTTCGTCATAATAAAAGCTACGTTTACAAAATAAAGCATTTCTGAAATTAAGTTAAGTAATAATCAAACACTTGCAAATTTTTTTCTATATATATTTTAAAATTTAAAGGGTACTTTTGGGAATAACAAATATTGAAAAATTTAAAGCATGCTTTGGGGCACAATTTTAATAAAATATATGTAAGGCTTATACTAAATTAATATATTTGCCAATTTTAATTGTTTTTTTTTTTAATAAAAGCAAATAATTTGTTTTTAAATTAATAATCAATTTCATCAATTTAAAGATAGATTTAGCAACTAAGAAAATTATAGTCTTTTAGAGGATTAGTCTTAGGTCCAACTAATTGGGCATGGAAAATGAGAGCAAGCAAAATCTGAGTAGAATTTCTATTAATTTTCTTCCCTGCAGAGCTAAAAAAGTTCACATCTGATGCTATATTTATATGGGGATTAGGACGAAAAATGTACCGATCCTGACCATATTTGGTAGTCACTTATTTTTTGCATAAATATATGCAAACCAAATTTGGAGAAAAATCTGTGTAGAATTTTTGTTTTTGATAGGTTTCAGTGAAGATTTGGAAGCAGCTTTATTAGGGGTCATGGCTTAGAATTATCCTATAGTGTCTATTTTTAGACTACTGCGGAATGGCTGTAATAAATATACACAAACTTAATTTGGCCGAGATCTATATGATAATTGGGATCTTATGGCAATTTGAGTCGATCTCATAGGGGTCATTTGTATAGGGACTAGGTCTGAACATGCACCGATTTTCAACAATTTCAACCTCGTTCGTCCCATGGCCGATAAAAGCTTACATATGAAATTTCGTCAAAATATATTCATATTTGCGACCTGTAGTTTGATTACGAGGTTTACATGGACACACAGACGGACGGACTGATAGGCGGCCATCGCAAAATCGACTCAGAAAATGATCCTGACCACATAGTGGTATAGGGTATAAAGATGAAGCTTTTAAATAATTTGTTTCTGCTAAATTATAACTTTAATGTAATGGTGAAAAATTTAAAGCATACTTTGGGGGTAAAATAATTTAAAAAAAGTAAGTAGACTTTTAGGTATAATTTTACAATACATTATTTTATAATTAAGTTTAAGTAAAATAATAAAAATAATAAAATAAAAGCTTTGAAACAAATTTTCTTTTCTAAATTTTTATAAAATATCTTTTTTGGTAGTATTGTCAAACAGATTAATTATATTAAGAACTTTGTCATTTTAAAATATAGATTAAAAAAACAAGTGCTTCTAAGTTTAGAGCATAGGTAAAATTTTTAAAAATACTTTATTTTCAAATTTAGTTTTAATATAAAGTTAATTTTGGTAATTCGTTTCAATAAGATAAATTTAATTTTGATAATTAAAAATTCTTTTGTTTAATTAAAAGCTGTTAAAAAATTTTCCTTTTCGAAATTTTTAAAATAAATATTTTCTTCTTCTTTAAAAATATTTAAATGTCTTGCTTTAACTTAAAAATAAATTTTGTCAATTTGAATATTTTTTATAAAATTTTTCTTTAAAAATAATCTCTGTATACCTTTTTTTAACCTGAAATAAAAGTTCTATATTAATTTTATTTATTAATTTATTACTTTTAAGGAATCTCGTAAACTGAAGGTTTTACCACCTCTACCTTTGTGTGAAAAAAAATTCATTTATCAACCGGCTGCTTACTTTATAAGTTGTGTTTTACTGATAAATTATAATTTGCTTATACACAAACAATTTCATCTATTCTATAAAATAATACCTTTTATTCCTATGAACATTTCTTATCTTTTTTGTGGAGGGAGCGCGGTGTTATGGGACTGGCAATGAAATGAAAACAATATTTCAAAATAAATAGAAAATCTTATTGCCATTGATTAAAACTCTAAAACTGAAATCTTCCCTTTCCACGAAGTTCACCACAATTTGGCTAAGAAAATTGTTAAAGAGTTATGGTTGGTAGAAAATCAAAATTTCTTGTAGCCAAAGAAGTCTTTTAGAAATATTTTGTATTTACTAAAAATATACAGAATTTCATTAATAATTGGCAGTCTGTTATTATTTGCATTTTCAATTTTCAACATTTAACAGGAAGCTGGGTGTTTTTAATTTTTTTCTTCTTATTCTAAGACAAAGATCCTTTAATTCGTATTTAACAAAACATTTCAAAATAACAAAAGTCATTGATTGTTTTGATTATTTGAAATTCACAATTTGGCATAATAAATTTTTTTTTTTTTTTTAGTATTTTTTTAGAGTGTTGAAGACAGTTGAACATTGATGTTAAAGTTTTGTTTTTGTGTTTTTAAAAGTAAAGTAAAGGATGATTTAGAAAAATGATAGACAACTTTGTCTATAACTAATTAGTTAAAAAATAGGGGTGGATTTTTCAACTTAAAAATAAAACATTCCATACGATTTTCTCTTCTAGCAAAAAAGTATAAACAAAATTTTCTGGCTTTGTTTATATTTGTCTAATTTCTATTTGATTAATTATGAAGTCTTACAAAAAAGAGAGATATCACCCTTTTTTCACATATCTAGAGGTAAAAACACACCGACAAGTATAAATCTATCAGTCTGTGTATGTAATATTTTATACATACATATATGTCTGGATTTATGTCTCATATGCTAATTTTTGTCTTGTTTTACCTTTTATGTTTATAGTTGAAAAACTTTGTGTTATTGTTAATTTTATATTTTAATATATGTATGTTTGTTTGTGTGTGTGTGCTTTATATGAACATAAGTATGTTAATTTTTATTAAACATTATTTTGTGTGTTTCTCATTTTCGAACATGTTGTTTTTATAGGATTTTAATTCTAGTAATTGCATTTTATTGCGTTGGCAACATTTTATTGTTTATTGCCAATAATCATATTAGCTATTTTGTATATATTAGAAGGGGGTTCACTGCTAAATTTAACAAAAAAAAAAAAAAAAAAACCCACACATAATGGTTTGGGGAGATATTTGTTCAGTTAACATACGATAAAATTAACATAAAACAAAAATTTATTGTCATTGATTTAAATGTTCTTGACAACTTTATATATGAATATGAATTTTTAAATGACATATATTAAGGGAAATATATATGTTATAAGCTAAGGACACGCAGTTATTATTGGCCCAATATCAATATTAGTTGAAAGTACTTAACTTATTTTATACATTTCTGATATTAAAGTTTGTTATTTATATAATTTTGTATTTTACTTTATCAACTCTTACCCTTTTCGTCTGCCCTTACAGGCAAGAGCATTAAGTGTAAATAATTGTTAAGAGGTGGGAGTTAAAATTTCCTTTCAAATCATTGATTTATTAAAAAATAGCTTTTATCTTAAAATCCCCTTACCTTTCGTTACAAAACAGAATGACATTCATATAACAAAATATTAAACCTTTTTTTTTTCTTTCCTAAAATCGGTAACAAATTTATTAAAAACCCTTTTTTTCTTTTGGTTGTTTATTGTTAACTCATATGTTAAATAAAAATCCCCAAAAAACCAACTGGACATTGGCATTTGAATGATGGTCATTTTATAAAAAAAGGATATTTCATAATTTCCACAAAAAACATATACAAAAATCGAATATAGACCTCTTAAAATGCAAATACCAAATCCTTAAAACAATGGTATGATTAACCAAAAAAAAAAAAATTTATATAGAAAGGCAAAAATATAAAATATATATCTAAAAAACAACCCTCTTATGCTTTTGGCACAATAAAGAAGCTGTACAAGGTCTCAGACAATCCAACAAATATCTACATATAAAACCGATTTGTAATTAACAAAATTGCCAAGCAGCCACTCAAACTCATCATCATCCTCATCAGCAGCAGGAGAAGCAGCATCTAAATGATACCTCTTTCCAACATCAAATACAAAACAAAAAATAAAAAAAAAAGAAATACAATCGATTGGCAACACACTTTACTTACGCTACTAGTAAAAATTCCAAAAAAAAAATACAACAAAAACCGCTTTTGTATTTTTTGTACTAAAATCCTTGCTAAGACAGTTACAAATGTAACACACACACACACACACACACACAAGAACACGCTCAAAGCTACATATATGCAAGAAAATCAAACAATAAGTAATCATCAACAAACAAATACTCATACAACTAACTGTTACCATATTATTGACTTAAAAGTATGTCTGGAAAAAATCTATAGCATACTTTTGGGCCAAAGATGCACAACACAAAACGTATAAAACAAACGTTATACCTTGCCTGCTATTTGGCGTATATTATTTACGTCAAAGGAATTAAAATTCATTCGTGCAGAAAAATTTTAAAATATTACAACTACAAAATGTAACACACTCACTTATACACACTCATCACTCACTCACATACTACATTTAAACAAATGTCTTTGTTTTGAATTTTTTACTCGTATTTGAATGTGTAAGCATTTGCATTTAGCTAATACTTACTTTCCTTATAGAAAAGGGTTAAATTATGAAGCTGTGTAATTTTTTTTAGTACTAATGAGTAAAAGATATTCAGAAGGGCGATGTTTTCAAACAGGCCATAGAAACAAACGAAAACAAAAAATCGAAAACAAAACGACTCTCTATGTGACAAATATCATTGATTTCTGATTGTTTAACAGTGTTAAGGTTGTTTTATTATCACACACATGTGTGTGAATGTATGGGTATATGTGTTTGGGTGCTATAGCTACTTTTTAAGCTTTCAAATAAGCCTAAGATGTGAAATACCCTTTTTCTTTCAATGAAAGCTTGTTAAAAAGGGTTTGTTTTTTTTTATTAATTAAGTTGAAAATAAAATTATTATTTATGCAAATTGTTTTTATGGAATCATTGAGACGCACAGAATCTATAAAATAAAAGTACAGTTATCAAACGGAAGAACAAATATACGATGAATGGTATAATTTAGAGGTTAAATAAACATGTTTCAGATGTGGAGAAACATTGTTGCAGCATCATTTTCAACGAAACTTTGTTTAAAACATTGTAAAGATGTAACAGCAAAATCGAAATACAAAATTTTTCTTTTTAATTTTTATAATTTGACAATTGATGAATAAATATACAATGAATGGAATACTTTGAAGGTTTACCATTTATTAGAAACTCGTTGCAGATGTAAATAAACATTGTTGAGCCATCATGTTAAACATCAATTGTTGAAAACATTATGAAGCTATAAAGCAAAAAGTAGTTAAATTTGCAGAACCTTAGATTTTGTTAAAACATAATTTTTTAAATTTTTTTTTAATTGGTCTGTACAATTTATTTATAATAAGAATATAATATTTATAAATATTGCGTAAATGAGAGTTCTTAATTGCCAAAACATTTTTGAGCCTAAGAAACATTTTTTTATGTATATTACTTGATCTAATTTTATATAATTTTATCTGCTAACTCATATAGAGAGAAAGACAATACAACAAATTTCGACTCAGTCTTTTAATGTATAGCTTTGGATTTACTGGCACTCTGTGATAAATGTGCTTTATTTATTTTTGCAAAACTCTGTCTAGTTATTGTATTATTGCGGGGCAATATGTGACTGATATAACTTTTTTACAAATCTCGTTCTTCTTTTTCAGATATTATTATTCGTAATATTTTTTCTTAAACAAATCTACTTGTTTTACTCTCTTTTTAATCTTTTTTATTTTATTTGCTTCTATTGTTATTATATTGCTTGCTTTGCACTTATGTTTAATTAAATAAATGTTTTTTTTTTTGGCTCAATTTTTGTTGTTGATTTTTTGTTTTGCCTTTTCCGATATTTGTTTTACTAATTTTAGCCTTCTTTGGTTAAAAATAACAATATCCAAAATATGAAAATTTTAATTTGGCGCGAATTATCGTATTTGATTGTATCTAGTATCAGATATAATTATAAAAAATTGTATCACTTCTAACCTAATGAATGTTTCAATATCTTATATTGGATAATATTTATAAATTTTAAAACATTTAATATATATTATTAGATAATTTAATTTTATATAATCAAATCTTCTACCACATCAGTCGTATATAACGAGATCTGAAATTTGTGCCATTATTTGGAAATACACATAAAGCTTTATTATATTTATTTATTTTCATTATGACTGATGACATATCCTGTTATATTAAATTATATCAAGTCTGATCTAATTTAGTTTGCTATAAATTTTTAATAAAAATTTGGAGCTATTTTTGTATGAACATATCTCCGACCTTATTAATAACATATAACGATATCTGAATTTATTTACAACTATATAGAGCAAGACTTATCATATCTGGTAACATATATAATTATATATAACTAGCAGATTCCAGCCCGCGAAATTCGGGCGCAAATTCTAGGAAATTTAATTTTTTCATTAAATAAAGACCCTAAAGATATGCTAATCAATTATAGCCAATTTAAAAATCAACACGAAAAGCAAACTCATTTTTATTACAAACACATTAAATACACACACATAGCATTGTATAATTTTATGTATGTGTTAGTAGCAACTTTAAATTCAATTTACTCAAAATAAAGGAAAAAATTTAAAAATCTGGAAATCTGCAAATCGGTATTAAACGGTAGAACAAAACATCAGTCACAAGAAATCGCCTAGCCTATTAATATTATAGATTCCATTGTTATCATAAGGTGGATCTGACATTATCTATTAATTTTTACATGAGATTTAAGCAGATTGTGGGTTTGAAATATTTTATATAAACATATTTTAAAGCGAACATTCATAGTAATGGTGTATTATTTTGAGATGATTTCTTTCGATGTTGTTAATTCAAAGTTAACAGGCTCAAGTTTTCTTTAGAAATGGCTACACATTCATGTTTATATTTGGTATCATATATAATTATATAAAATTGAATCAAATTTTATCAAATCAGATCTAATCAAATTTGTACTCATTGTTTCAATCTGACATTATCTATTAATTTTTACATTAGAATTTACAAAGATTGTGGATTAGCAACATTGTTTATAAACATTTTTCAAAACATAACAATTTTTAAATTTTAAATTGGTTAATATTATGTCTCGTCATTTATATTTAATTTTTACATTAGAATTTACAAAGATTGTGGATTAGCAACATTGTTTATAAACATTGTTCAAAACAACCATTTTTGAAATTCAAATTGCTTAACAAACTTGGTGATGCATGATTTTAAGTTGCAACATATAAAATTTGTCCTTAGCAAGGCCTTCATGTTGCTAAACATTAATTTTTATGTCTCATAAAATATATGATTTTTTTAAAATTAATTCAGTTCTAACCTTATTAAGTTTTCGCCATTATTTAAATCTGACATTATCTATTAATTGTTTACAAACATTATACAACGCATAATCATTTTAGAAATTTTAATTGCTGTATATCATGTTGAGATATGATTTCTTTTGATTTTAATGATTTTAAACATTGTTCAAAACAACCATTTTTGAAATTCAAATTGCTTAACACCTTGTTGATGCATGATTTTAAGTTGCTATAAATAAAATTTGCTTTTGCAAGGCTTTAGTATTGCTAAAAATTAATTATCATGTCTCGTAATATGTTCAAATTACATAATATCTCATCTAATTAAAATTGTTACCTATAAAATTGATTACACCAGTCAACAATTTTTGCCTTTGAGATCTGGAACCACTTTTCCCATGGATTTTGACCTTCTTAATACGAATATGAATTTTAAAAATTTTTCTATGGACCAGTTTTTGAGATAAAAATTTTTGAAATATTATTTTCACATTTTTGGAGGTGCAGCTACAAAATTGGGTATATCTTCGGTGTCCCTTCACCGATCTTCATACGTATTCACACAAATTGAAGATAATTAAACCCTCTACAAACCTTTCCTTAAAAGTTTTCAAATTGGCTAAACAGTTTTGATGCCAGCGATATATATATTTTAAAAACGTCGTTTTTTATGTAAAAATTGGCGTGAAAAATTTATATATTGTCGTAGGAAAAATAGAAAAAAAAATGTCCACCCCAATTTGATATTTTTTTGAAAATAGTTGACCATTTTCTAAAGAAAACAGGCCCCAAATCATAAAAATCCATGGACATTTTAAGCAGTTATGATTTTTTTTAGTAAAAGACTAAAATTTTGCTTTTTAAAGATTTTCAGTTTTTTTAGACTTTTGTTGCTCAAGGCGAAATAGGGAAGTTTTGGTTAGTTTTCAAATCTAAACAAATTCTTACCATAAATATAAACACAAGGAGAAAATTTTCAGAATTTTCAAATTCGCAATTTAAAAGCGAAAATTTTGTTTTATTTTTAGTATGTCTACTTAATGACTTTTCAAATACAAAGCTGATTTAATGACATATGTAGGTATGGCTTTTCCTTTGTTTTTTATATTCATCACTTTCAGTCTGCCGCATAAGGAACCACAAGTAGTCACCCATCATTGCCGTGTCATAAAAACCGTGATACCGTCGTTCCATTTCCTTTAATTGCTGATGGAAACGCTCGCCGTGCTCATCGCTAACGTCTCCTATCCAAAATATAAAATAAAAAAATTCAAGAAATCTAATATATAGCACCCTTTGTATAAGAAATAAAACATACATAATTCTTAATTAGATCCTCTACTATTTGCTTGAAATTCTAGCTTTTTCGGTTACCCAAACATTTTCTACGACTAGCTTGAATGAGTTCCAAGTTGCTGCTTCGATGGACGATAAAAATGTTGGAAATATTTCGTCCTTTAAAAGCGTCTTTATCTTGGGACCAGCAAAGGCTCCCTCTTTGATTTTAGCCAACGAAAGTTGAGGGAAAACAGCCGTAAGTGCGCAAAAGCCTCTCCATTTTTATCCAATTTCTTGTAAAGTTTTTGATTAAACCCAATTTGATATGGAACGGTGGAGGTATAATATTTTCTTTTCTTACAAGAGCACTGCGTAGAATATTGTCTTCGTCCACTACTAAATTTGTACGCAGTGGCCATTCTTTTTGAAGATAGTGCAGCTTGTCCGCGCGGCTATTCCAAAGGCAAAGAAAACAACAAAATCGCGTATACCCTCCTTGGAATCCGGTCAAAATAGCCACAACTTTGAGGTCGGCGCACATCTTCCACTTAAACTTTTCATACTTAATGCATTGGAGTATGGCTTCCAGTGTTTCATAATGAGCGACGTCAAGAGAACGGCCTTTAAGCTTTCTTAATGCTGTCAATGAACAACCTCCACTCTTTTGTATTGTGGGTTTCATTTAGCTCTTTAAATAAACCTAAAATGTCGCTGCAATCACATATTTTTTTGGTTTTCGTGTAGAACTTTGCAAACTATTCATGTCGCTTTCTATATATTGATGTTTTAATATCAGGGGCTAAAAATCCTCGCTGTTTCATGCGAGACGCAAAAAGTTCAATAGCAGGCTCAAATTCACTTGATCCAAACGAGTCATCTGACGTTTCCGCAATTTCAAGACTTGGACACGCTAGATAAGGAACGTCATTCGAATGTGGCAATGGAAAAGTAACAGACGTCACATTGGGGTAAGTTCATTGCAAATTTTCCAAAGCCAATCTTTTTACTCAGGCAAAAGAAACAATCAGTCGCGTGGCACAACGGCATCCTCCAAATCTTCGGCGTTTCGAAATTCATATGACGGCTATGGTTCAAATACTTAACTTTTTTTTCTTTGTTCGATGCCTAGTAACAGAATATAAACATTTTTACCTTGCTCCAGCAGCCCATATCGTCAAATTTGCACAGCACAGAGCACATAACATCTTTGGTGTCCATGGCTCAGTGAGGTTAGGTAAAACACCGAAGTAGCTATAATAGTGTTGTTGTAGCGTTTTCATAAATGTGCGCGCTTCAGTTTTCTTCACTACCTCCCCGCAAACATTGCAGAAATCGTTTGGATTATTTGAGTACTTGAACACATGACTTCTTTTACTCATTCTCCCAACTTTCGAAAGTAATTAAAATTAAAAAACAAACATTAAAACAATGCTGCTTTTATTATAATAACAATCACAAAAAGGACTGCAAAGTTGGTCAAAGTTTCAGGATGAGTCGATAAATATATTTGTATATCGAGTGACAGCTATTTGTTATCAATAAAAGCAGAACTATCGAGTGGAAGTGATTTTTTTTTATTGAAAAAGGACAACTTTCTGTTATTTTAATGCTTCTTATTTGATGGTTTCGCTCTTCAATTGCGAATTTGAAAACTCTGAAAATTTTCTCCTTGTGTTCATATTTATGGTAAGAGTTTGTTTAGATTTGAAAACTAACCAAAAAATGCTTCCCTTTTTCGCCTTGAGCACCAAAAGTCTAAAAAAAAAACTGAAAATCGTTAAAAAGCGAAATTTTTTTAATTAACTAAAAAATTCATAACTTCTTAAAATGTTCATGGATTGATATGATTGGGTGCTTGTTTTCTTTGGAAAAGGGTCAACTATTTGTAAAAAGTATCAAATTGGGGTGGACATTTTTTTTCTATTTTTCCTACGACAATATATAAATTTTGCACGCCAATTTTTACAGAAAAAACGACGTTTTTTAAAATATATATATCGCTGGCATCAATACTGTTTAGCCAATTTGAAAACTTTTAAGGAAAGGTTTGTAGAGGGTTTAATATTATCTTCAATTCGTGTGAATATTTATGAAGATCGGTCAAGGGACACCCAAGATATACCCAATTTTGTAGGTGCACCTCCAAAAATGTGAAAATAAAATTTCAAAAATTTTTACCTCAAAAACTGGTCCATAGAAAAATTTTTAAAATTCATATTCGTATTAAGGAGATCAAAATCCATGGGAAAAGTGATTCCAGATCTCAAAGGCAAAATATTGGTGAAATTTTGTTGGCTGGTGTTATTGATCGACCTTTTTGTTATTTATTAAAATTTTATTAACGCTTTTAAGGTCCCTATTGATGTAAATAAAAGTTTATTTCATTCCATTTTTCATCCAACGTTTCGGTGAGATTTTTTAACCATCTTCAGGGATTTATTGAATTTATTAAATCTGGTAACTATAACAACAAAAAATAATAAAAGCATGCATTTAATAAAAGGATAGCTTAACATTTAAAAAATAATATAACTTACATATGTATAATCTTTTCGTCAATTTTCACATAAATAAATAGAATACATTTGATTTTATACGGCACATAAAGCACAACATAAAACAAAAAATGTAAGTAAAAATAAATGTAAAAATATATAAAATATCATAGATATATAAGTATCACAGTTGGAAAACAACTAAATTTGGCTATTGCTTGTTACCATTAATCTGACATTATTATTTTATTTATTTTTTCAAGAGAACTTACAAGGATTGTTGGTTATCAACATTGATAATAAAGTTATTCAAAGCATAATCATTTTTAAAATTCAAATTGCTCATCAAATATTTATAATGATAACACAGGTATACACACATTTTGGTGCCGATACTTTTTGAACTGATCTTTAGTAAATTCGACCTCCTGAATTTTCGCGATATACCGATACTTCCACTACATATATTGGAATAACTTGAAAAGGGTTCACCATATTCAGTTAAAAAAAAAATTGAAATTCGAATTGAATTTGAATTTGGCCCAGTAATTTCAAATATATCGTTAAAGTTTTGTAAAAAAACAACAATTTTATCAAAAAAAAAATAAAAATTTTGTTCTTCAGTGTTAGTCTAAAAGCATTTAGTTTAATATATGTATAATAAATAATATATAATATATAATTAATATATTTGTGAAAATAAGAAATATATTTTTCACTGCTTATTTGATGTACTGGGAACCAAGAAGCTTCGTTTTTTGGTTAAACTGCAATGTGGTTTTTTATGACAATCTCTTTGCAGATTCCAACAGTAATCTGCCATCATATGCGTATCCCACTTGCCCTGGTATCGTTCTTCCATTGTCCTTATATCCTGGTGAAATCGTTCACTTTGCTCTTCACTCAAGTCTCCCAAGTTTGCAGGAAACCGGTTCAAATGGTTTTGCAAGTAATGCACCTTGATGCTCATGTTGCATCCAAGCTCACGAAAAGCAGTCAGCATGTTCTGAACTAAATCCTTATAGTTTGAAGCCTTCTTGTTGCCTAGAAAGTTTTCAACAACTGACACAAATGATGACCACGCTTTTCGCTCGTTTTCATTCATAGATTCGACAAAATTGGTGTCCATCATTAACTGTCTGATTTGAGGGCCATCGTATATGCCAGCTTTTATTTTTTCATTGCTTAAACCTTGCATCTTTGCAGATATGAATTTAAAACATGATGAATCTTTATCTAGAGCCTTAACAAATTGCTTCATTAAGCAAAGTTTTATATGAAGTGGAGGCAGGATTATTTTATTCCGATCAACCAAAGGCTCATTAACAACATTCTTTCCTCCAACAACCATGTTCTCTCTTTCAGGCCAGTCTTTTTTTACCCAGTGATCTTGTTTAGCTCTACTATCCCAAAGGCACAATAAGCAAGGATATTTTGTGTATCCACCTTGCTGTCCAAGGAGGAAGTTAACCATTTTCAAGTCAACACAAATGACCCATCCATGTTCGTGATACTTAATCTTTAAAAATTCATAAATTTTTTATATATGTATATAGATTAAAAAGATATTGAAAGAACAAAATTGAATGAAAAAATAAAATTTCTTAGAATTTGCACTCGAATTTCGAGTGCTGGGCTCTACTAGTTTATATAATGTGTTCAAATTATATACAATCTGATCTAATTAAATTTGTTACCATTAATCTGACATTATCTATTTGTCTTTATAAGAAAATTTACAAAATTGTAGGTTAGCAACATTTTTTATAAACATAAATTATAAATTATATTTTTGAAATTAAAATTGTTTAATTTCATCTTTAGAGAGAATTTTTTCTCCATTATTCCAATCTACTACAGCACAGCCTCAATGTAACTAAACATTAATGATTATGTTTGATATCAATCATATTATAATTCATTCTATCAGATCTGATCTAATCAAATTTGTCATTACAATTTTAATCTGACACTATGTATTGATTTTTACATGGAAATTTATAAGATATTGAATTAGCAATATTGTTTATTTAACTGTTTGGAGCTTAAGATGAGAGATTATTTATTTTTATAATTTTAAGTTGCTACAACTCAAATTTGCTATATCCAAGGTAAATGTTGCTAAACTTTTGATCTTTCTATAAACATAAACATTGTTGTTTGATGTTTGTGTCCATCTAAATCACCTTACAATTTCAACGATGCATTTTTCAATATTTTTTAGTTTTATAAATTTTTTAATATTTTGTTGCAATTGTATTAGTGAGCACAAAGAAAAATAACAAGGTATTTTTACACTATTCTATAAAGGTACAGTTATCAAGTAGACCCTGGAGGTATTAAAGCTGCAATGCCATTTCCAACTGTATGCCATCATTTTGCCATATTTGATGGGATAATTCAACAGCGTATACAACAAACAATAGTTCTGACTCTGCCACTGCTCTAAGAGTCATGATCCCCTTCGGTCCCCTAGATGACAATTGTCTATCA
Source organism: Cordilura impudica (assembly GCA_963682025.1). Taxonomy (NCBI): domain Eukaryota; kingdom Metazoa; phylum Arthropoda; class Insecta; order Diptera; family Scathophagidae; genus Cordilura; species Cordilura impudica. Next base: position 189,705,622 of record OY821520.1, on the reverse strand, counting down.
AACAAATACAACAATAAAGACAACAAAAAGCTAACAAATAAATAATATAACTAATGCAAAAAAAATATGGTATATGTACAATTTTTTCTCGCAAAAATGGAAGTTTTGTAACAGAGAGACAAATATGCAGAAAAAATGATATGCTCTTGTCTATTTCGTTTTTTTAAATTTACAATGTATACAATGTTTACTTATAATTTTATGATTTATTTTGTTGTTGTTGTTTTTGCTGTTGTTAAAGCTCATAACAAGCATATAATTCCTAAGAGTATTTAGCTATGGAAAATATGTAAGTAAACATTACATATGTAGAGGTTTTTTTTAAAAAGATATTTATGTTGAAGGTTTAAAATTTTTGGAATCATATTTCATTGAATTATTTAAAAATAATGAATTAAATAAAAACAATGCATAAATTATTTATTTTTGCTTGAATTAAATAAAAACCATGCATAAAAAATTGTTTTTTGGTTGATCTTAGTTTTTTTTTATATATTTTTTTAATAATTTAAAAATTTCAATAAAAAAGATTTAGTATTTATTTAAATATACTCGTATTCCATGTGTCTTGCTGCCTTTAAAAGTAATTAAATAAAAAGTCTCTGAATATACATTTGAATATTATTGTATTTGTTTGATATCAAACAAACAAACAAACCGAACAAAAAAAAAACTGATTCTTTAATTGTCAACAGACAAGTTAGTCCCTTTTTTAATCAATTTTGATATGACCAGTCAAAAGTACATCTCCTTGGCCAATGTATACTTTTTTCATATTTTCTAATTCGTTAAACTTTTAACAAACCAAACAACGAACTTCAATTTTATTTTGGTACCAGTACAAAAAAGAAATCGTTAAAATATTGTTTATGAAAAAAAAAAAAATAAAAAAACAAAATATATATATTTATATGACATTCATTTATATTTGTTAATAAAATAAAAATTGGCTAACTTCTTAACTCATCATCTTTTGTGGTACAAACAAATATAAAAAGGACTAGCTTACGTCCTTTTATGTTTTTAATCCTTTTTCCATATTTATTATGATATTCAAGAGAATTACAACTCATATTCAGTCAATATTAAACATTGATATGATATCGCGCGTATGTTGTTTGTTTCGTTTTTAAAAGATGAAGTGAGAGTCTATAAATTTGCTTGTAAAATTTTCGAAAAAAAAACAAAAAAAAAACCTATCCAAATCATAATCAAAAAATGGTTGAAAATCATAGTCTAGACAATAATTTATGAGTAAGGATATGATGAGCATCAGCAGCCGCACCAGCAGTTGGACTATATGAGCGTAAGAGTTTTGTTTGGCTTTTCCTTTACTTTATATCAAATAATAATTTTTTAGTTAGGATGATGGTTACTTTTGTATTCCTGCAATAAGTGTAACACATCACAATTGTCCTTTTTTTAACATATCTACAAAAAACCTCTTAGACTCATACTACAAGACGATTACTTGATTTTTTGGTTTTAACTAAAGTTATAATAGGGATATGCATTAGACGAAGTAAATCGAAGGAATTTTCAAACCAACGAACAATAAAGGGTCCAAAATGGCAAAAAAACATTGCTTAGATACACTTTTCAATTTAGTTTCAGTGTATATTTTGACATAATTTCTAATGGAAATTTTAATTTCAACATTATAGTTTTTTGGAGTATTTTCTTTATAACTTAACTAAAATTAAATATTTTAATTAAAATACATATGTATTTGTTTATAAACAACTTTGAATGTTGCTAACTAAATTTTTTTGTATTTTATATATATATATATATATATATATAAAATACAAAAAAATTTAGTTAGCAACTTCTTATATATATATATATATATATATATATATATATATATAAAATACAAAAAAATTTAGTTAGCAACATTCAAAGTTGTTTATAAACAAATACATATATATATATATATATTATATATATTATATATTATATATATTATATATATATATATTATATATATATATTATTTAAAAACAAATTAAGTCAATTAATACTGTTTGTTATACTTCGTAATGTTCTACGCAATAATGACTGATAATCTTGAAGAAAAAAACAACTATTATATTTTTAACAAATTTTCTTTTATGTCTTTAAAAGCAATAATCTTTATCAACATTTGACAAAAGAAACTTTAAGTAAAAACAGATATTTTTAAAGACAAATTGCTAACAGTAGCAAACTTCAAATTAAAAATTACTAGTAATAAATGTTATTAAATAAATAATAAACAACATATAAATGTTTTATTTTTGTTTTTCTTTAAGGTAACTGTTTATCAACATTTAATGTTGCTTAAAAAACATTTACCTAACATTTTTTAGGATTTTAAGATTATGTTACAGAAACATGTAAAATTATTTTACTATAGTAATTTCCACTCCAATAATGTCTGTCAATCTTATTATGACAATCAAAATCAGTTTTAGCTAAAGTAAAAAATACTAAACGAAAATCGCATACAAGTTTTATGAGAGAAATAATAACATTTATTCTTTATGGTATTTTCCAAGCAGGAATGATTATCAACATTTGATGTTGCTAAGAAAAACATATTTTTTAAAATTTTTTTAAAGTTGTTTTCGGGGTTTTAAGATTTTTTTTTTAGAGAAAACTTAGAATATTAACTTGTGGTATTTAGTAATTTTCAGAGCAACAATGTCTATCAATTAAAAATGAGAGTCAAAACTAGTTTTAGCAACAATAAATATGGCAAAAATATCATTATTTAATGAAAAAAATATATACATTTTCGTATTTTTAAAGGAACAATGTTTATCAACATTTGATGTTGCTAAAATTAGTTTTGCTTTGAAAATTACTAAATTTTTATTCATTTTTCAAAATTATATTTATTTTGAAAGTAAATATTAATATTAATCTGGTGTCTTCAATTTCACAAAATTAGGCTCTGCAGCAATAAAAACAACATTTCTTTGAATATTTTTTTGAGATTTTTGTTTAAATTTTTTCAGTATAAACATTATAATTTATACTTTTGAATAACGAAATCTTACTAAAAAATATTTTTCTCCAAAATGTTTTTTAGAACATAATCATCAAAAAAGTATTTTTCCACTAACTCTGTTTCTACCTTAACGATCTAAAGAACGTTACTGGTTAATTTCCAGTATAACAATGTTGAAACATTTTATTTGCATTTTATGAAGTGATTACCCTTGATATTTGCTTTATTTTATTTAGGTATGATATTTAAGGTATATCAGGAAAAATATTTCATATATTTATACCCTATACCACTATGTGGTTTGGGTATAATGACTTTGTGCTGCTGTTTGTAACAACCAAAAATATTTGACCTAGACCCATCTTTAATTATACCGATCGAATCAGAATCACTTTCTGAGTTGATTTAACAATGTCCGTCCGTCCGTCCGTCCGTCCGTCCGTCCGTCTGTGTGTCCATGTAAAGCTTGTAATCAAACTGCAGGTCGCAAATATGAATATATTTTGATGAAATTTGGTATATAAGCTTTTATCGGCCATGGGATGAACGCTATTGAAATTGGTGAGAATCGGTCCATGTTCAGACCTAGCCCCCATACAAATTACCCATATGAAATCGACATAAATTGCCATAACATCCAAATTGTCGTATAGATCTTACTCAAATTGGGTTTGTATGCGTTCATTACATCCACTAATGAGTAATCCAAAAATGATCCCTTTGACCCCATATAGAGCTGCTTCCCGATCTTCACTTAAATCTATTAAAAAACAAAAATATTGCACTGATTCTTCTCAAATTTTGTTTGTACATATTTTTGCAAAATACAAGAGACTTTACCAAACATGATCAGGATCGGTCCATTTTTGGACCTAGTCCCTTTATAGATATAGCATCCGATATGAACTTTTTCATATCTGCAGCCAAAAAAATTAATAAAAATCGCACTCAAATTTGGTTTATGCTTATTTTCTATATCGAAGTAGTTGGACCGAAAGATAGGGTCTCTAAACCATGGTATAGGGTATCATATAGTCGGTCTAGACCGACTATAATTTTCTTACTTGTTTTATAACTCATTGAGACCCTTGATATGAATTTTCGTTGTTCTATCTAATGGTTTATCCTTCCTTCCTTTGTGTCTTTACCAACAATTTCAATGATTATTCTTTTGTTTCTACACCAAAATAATAAAATAATAAAAAAAAACAAAAACAGAACACAAAAAATAAAAACTGTTCAAAATAATACAATATATGACCTGTTCTTGCCTTAATATCATTCGGTATGGTTTTTTTTTTTTTGTTTTTGGAAATATTAGAACAGCTAAATATTTATTTTAAAACAAAGAACAAGAACAAGAATATAAAACAGACAAACCCTAAACTAATCCACTTCAAATATGTATGCTTTAAATTTTTTGTAATCCTTGACTTTTACGTTAAGCTGTGTAGCTTCCACAACTCTTTTGCCCCGTTTCGTTGCAAATATAAGTGGTTTTCCTTGCTTTCTATCCTACCTTCAACACATATGCAGGTAGTTTGCCTTCATGTGTAAAGTTTTTCAAGTAATTTTTTTTTTTTACAAAATTGCAGAAAAGTTTCTAATATTAAAAAAAAGGATGAAAATTAAAAATAAAACTACACGATTTTATACACGATTTTTCAATAAGTCTTAATATTTAATATTAGCAGAGATGGTTTTTGTGTATGAGGTTAGCAGATAATAAAATTGCTGGTGATGTTGTTTGTGATGATGCTATTAAACAATGATATACCGCTGGTTATCTTAGTGACTGACAGTTAATGTAGCATAAACATTGAAGGAAGTGGTAGAAAATGAAAGAAAAATATGATAATAAGAACCATAAAAAATAGTTAAGTGTTATTTATGGCGTTTTCTAGACAACACAACAAATGCAAATGAATAGTTTGCAAATGCAAACCTTACAAAATTAAAAATATATTAAAATTTTAAAAAATTATTTAAGAAATTCTTTTTATAAGAACAATTTCTTTGTTAGGATTATGTTTTATGGAATTTTTAAAAATTTTATAAAAAACTATTACAAACATTTAAATTAACTTAAGATTTGAACTTTTGTAAAAAATGTTGTACAATATGTTGGTGGAAAATTTTTAACATGTTTTCACGAGAATCGATATAAACTTCTAAATTAAATCAAAACTTAGAATTAACAAAAACATATGTTGCTAGAAACATAAATATAGCAACATCGCTATTTAGCAACATATACAGTGTTTACTAATTACAAGTGAAAATTTTCTATAAAATTGATTAAATTTTTTGTTTTACAGTAGTTAAAAAGTCAAAATTTTGTAATAAAAATAATGCAAACAACAGGTTGCGGTACAAATAAAAAAATAATGTTAAAGTAAAAATCTTGAAAAGGTACTAATAGTTTTTAGCTACATATATTAACATATAATGTTTTATAACTGGAAGTTAAAATTTTCTATAATAATGATTTATATTCTTCGTAAGGTTAATAAGCAACATTATTAGCAACATTTTGATATTCTAAACTGTAGTTACAATTTAATTGAATAACATTATATTTATTTTATGATGTCTCAAAAAGTCAAATGGAAAATTTTAAATTCGGCTGTGCCGAATCTTTGATACCCTCCACCTGTGTTTTTAAACTCAATATTACAACCAACGTCGGGTACGGCTACCAATTGAAAACTGTTCCCGATACTAAAACTTTAAATTCGAGTACCAATTAAATTTTGCGATAATTGCTTTTCGTGCTGACCAGTTTCTAATATAATTCCATGTAATAATTTTAATTAATAATTTTTATACCCTATATCACTATGTGGTTTGGGTATAACGACTTTGTGCTGCTGTTTGTAACTACCAAAAATATTTCACGTAGACCCATCTTTTATTATACCGATCGAATCACAATCACTATCTGATTCGATTTAACGATGTCCGTCCGTCCGTCTGTGTGTCCATGTAAAGTTGTAATCAAACTGCAGGTCGCAAATATGAATGTGTTTTGATGAAATTAGGTATATAAGCTTTTGTCGGCCATAGGATAAACGCTATTGAAACTGGTGAGAATCGGTCCATGTTCAGACCTAGCCCCCATACAAATGACCCCTATAAAATCGACTTAAATTGCCATAAGATCCAAATTATCATATAAATCTAAGTCAAATTGGGTTTGTATGTGTTTATTACAACACAACTCTTCGTCATAGGCCCCATATAGAGCTGCTTCCCGATCTTCGCTTAAATCTATCTAAAAACAAAAATATTGCACTGATTCTTCTCAAATTTTGTTTGTATATATTTTTGCAAAATACCAGAAACTTTACCAAACATGGTCAGGATCGGTCAATTTTTGGGCCTAGTCCCCATATAGATCCGATATGAACTTTTTTATATCTGCAGCCAAAAAAATTAATTAAATCTCACTCAAATTTGGTTTATGCTTATTTTTTATATCCAGTTAGTTGGGCCTGAGAGATAGGGTCTCTAAACGCATGGTATAAGGTATCGTATAGTCGGTCTACACCGACTATAATTTTCTTACTTGTTAACATTAAATTTATTTCAAATTTAAATTTTAAATTAAAATAAATAAATTTTATGTATATTTAATTTAAGTTACTTCAATTTAACATTAAAAAAATTTAAAATTTAAAATTAAGTTTAAAATTTGAAATTAAAAAACATAAAATTTAAAATTTTTAGCTTTTAATTTTTATTTTTTAGTTTTTAGTATTTAATTTATAATTTTTAATTTTACATTTTTAAATTTAAATTTTTATTTTTTAATTTTTAGTTTTGGTTTTCAGTTTTAATTTTAAATTTTTAATTTTTAATTTGTAATTTGTAATTTTTAATTTTTAATTTTTAATTTTTAATTTTTAATTTTTAATTTTTAATTTTTAATTTTTAATTTTTAATTTTTAATTTTTAATTTTTAATTTTTAATTTTTAATTTTTAATTTTTAATTTTTAATTTTTAATTTTTAATTTTTAATTTTTAATTTTTAATTTTTAATTTTTAATTTTTAATTTTTAATTTTTAAATTTTAATTTTTAATTTTTAGTTTTTAATTTTTAGTTTTTAATTTTTAATTTTTAATTTTTAATTTTTAATTTTTAATTTTTAATTTTTAATTTTTAATTTTTAATTTTTAATTTTTAATTTTTAATTTTTAATTTTAAATTTTAAATTTTTAATTTTTAGTTGTTAATTTTTAATTTTTAAGTTTTAAGTTTTAATTTTTAATTTTTAATTTTTAATTTTTAATTTTTAATTTTTAATTTTTAATTTCTAATTTTTAATTGTTAATTGTTAATTTTTAATTTTAAATTTAAAATTTAAAATTTAAAATTTTTAATTTTTAATTTTTTATTTTTAATTGTTAATTTAAAATTTTAAAATTAAAATTTAAAATTTAAAATTTAAAATTTAAAATTTAAAATTTAAAATTTAAAATATAAAATTTAAAATTTTTAATTTTTAATTTTTAATTTTAAGTTTAAAATTGAAAAATTTTAATTTTTAATTTTTAATTTCCAATTTTTAACCTTTTTTTAGGGATTATATTTTTTCTTTCATATCTTTTTTTATTATATTATTATATCGTGATAACCAATAACAAATATGTGGCAATACTACTAACATAGCTGCTGGTAGTTGTGTTTGTTGGTATGGTTAATATATTCGAATCATTTTTTGTACTTTTTTTTAATTGTCAATGTTGTTGTACAACAGTTACGTTCAACGACTAAAATATTACAAGAATTACGCTGGGTTTTTCGATTTTTTTTAGAGGTGTCTACAAATTTTAGGTCATATCTCAGCACAATGACGTCCAACGGACATTACTTTAAATACCAACTTGCTAGAAATAATGGAAATAATATTATCGTAACATTACCCAGGTATATGGTTTATTTTGTGAATGATTTCAACAGACAGACAGACAGGCATCGCCAGATCGACTTCTCCTTTAATAAGGATCAAGAATATATATAGTTTAAGGGTTCTCCGGAATTTATTTCGATGATTTACAAACGGATTGACAAACTGATATATACCACCCTCTGCACAGTGGTGTGGAGGGTATGAAAAAGGTGCTAAATTAGTTAAAAATTCTATATTTTCAAGAATAATAAATTGGTTAAAATAAAAATCTGAAAAAGCTAATATTTGTTTTAGAGTATAAAGCAATAATGTTTAGGAACATATATTTATATACAATATCCTCTAATTAGAAGTTGAAATGTTAAATGTTAAGTTAACAAGCAAAATTGATTAGGAACATTTTGGTATTCTAAACACATTTTACATTTACATTTTAATATTAATTTTCGGATGCTTCAAAAAGTCAAAATTTTATTTAAAAAGATGTTGCTAGTTTCACGTTAAATTGAATGGTTAAAGTGTCGAAGGCCTTAATTGCTAGTACTCTATATCATTTTATTAGATAATAACATTTATTGTATTATATAATGCTAATAAAAATAAAAAAATGAATGGTTAAAGTAAATATCTTGAAAATAATTGTTTTTGAATATAAAGCGACAATGTTTAGCAACATATATTTTTTATAATATGTTCTGTATAATGATTTATTTTTTGCTTAAGGTTGAAAAGCAAAATTTTTTAGCTACATATTTTGAACAGTAGTTAAAATGTGTTTGAACACCTTCTAATTAATTTTCTGATTTCTAAAAAAAAAAAAACTTATTACTACTATTATAATCTTATACTTTTTGGTTTTTACCCCATTTAATAAACGGGATATCAAAAGCCAAGTATTTACCTACACTTTAATGTTGGTCTAATACACGTATGTTGATATATCATTTTGCCATGTGTGTTTAAAAATTCAATTGTGTCAATCTAATGCCTATAAAGCATGCAAAATCATACTTAATATAAAAATAATAAAAACAAATCAATAAATAAACTTAAGGTTAACACACAAACAATTTCCAAATAGACAAGTTAAACTTAATTGATGAATGGTTTTTATGATTTTTTGTGTACAAATTGATTTTAGCATGCAAAACCATGATAAAGAAATGTTGATGTTTTTTAAAACATAATTTCCAGTCGAACTGCTCTTTTCAGCAATTATAAGAATTATTTATCAACCTGTGCAAGAAGTATGAGATGTCATCTTTCTTCAAATTTTGTATTATATAAAATTGTAATTTTGTTGAAGTTGAAATGTCTAGAGCCATTAAGTCGTGGTTATGCTTAAAAATACATATATATGGATATATATATATTTATAAATATATATTTTTTTGTCATTGAAATTAACTAATGTCTGGTCTAGTTACATAGTAGTAGTGTACATAGATTTTATTATAATCTTTCTGAGGGTAATTTTTATAGGCAAAAAAAAAAAACAAGTGAAAAAAAGAAAAAATCCAGCTTATTTAATTACGGTTGCGGACTATTAAATACTACCATCATTTCCGTTTCAATGTTAAGCAACCAGAAGATGATGTATAAAATAAAATACCAGCAAAAAAAATTAGAGTGTATTTGATGATTTTGAAGATTAAATGCACAATATAATTTTGTATTAAAAAGAGAACGAGTAGTAAAAATAAGATTTAATTATAAATCGATTTTAATTAAATTTTGGTTAATCTAATTTTTTTGCTCACGAAAAAAGTGAAGAGGAATAGAATGTATGACAAACTTTAAGAATTCACAATTTATACTAAATAAGTTTTTTTTTTAAATAATAATAGAAGAATCGCTTGAATAATCTAAATAGTAAATTCCATAAATATTTTTGTTTTGTTTTTGTATATTTTGTTTCTTTTTAATAAAAATAATTTACGATTTTTCATTTTTCTTAAGATGTTAAGGAAAATATGCCATACAATAAATTTCGAGAGCTTAACAAATTTTAAAGGTTAATTTTTCTATTTAGAGGGGAACTTGCTTACCTAACTAATTCTTTATTGTTTATTATTAAGCTCATAAAAATATAATTTATTTTTTTTTTTTATCAGAAAACCCAAAATCAAAGAAACACAAGAATGGCAAAAATTTCATTAAATATTTAAACAAATCATATTAATATAAAAAATGATTTATAGGATAAATCAAAACAAAAAAATCATGAAAGACGCGGAAAAATTTGTCAGTTAAAAAATAAATCAAATTAAATAACACCTCAAATACTAAACACCCAATAAAAAATACTATAATTGTCTTAGATCTAAAACAATATAAAAGAATATAAAGTTTTTCATCAAAAATAGATGAAATTTCATAATAAAAATATTTTGCGAAATTAAACAAAAAGTCTGGATTAGCTACAAATTTATTTTAATATAAACAACAATGTTTTGCAACACTTATTTATATTCTCAAATTAGAAGCTCTGCAATAATGATTTTGTTATCTTTTTGCTTTAACAAATCATAACAATCTAAAAAAAAATACTGTACAATATATAAAGAAAACAAGTAAACGATACCCTAACCATGTATTTAGAGAAAGTGTCTTAGGTGCAACTAGACCTACTACGCGATACCCTATACCATGAGTTTCGAGAATTGGTCTTAGGTCTAACTAATTAGTTATGAAATTTTAAAATGTTCATATCGGATGCCATATACATACATATATATGGAGACCAGGTCGAAAAATGGACCGATCCTGACCATATTTGGCAAAATCATTTCTTTTTTGCAAAAACATCTATGAACAAACCAAATTTATGAAAAATCTTTGCAATATTTTTGATTTTGATAGGATTAAGTGAAGATCGGGAAACAGCTTTATATGGAGGAAGCTTACATATAAATTTTCGTCAAAATATACTCATATTTGCGACCTGTAGTTTGATTACAAGGTTTACATGGACTCACAGAAGGACAGACGGACAGATGAACGGACATCGCTAAATCGACTAAGAAAGTGATCCCGAGTCGAGCGTTATAATAAACGATGGGTCTAGGTCAAATCTGTTTGGTAATTTCAAACATCAGCACAAACTCATTATACCACATAGAGGCCATAGCGTATACAGTCATAAGGGCGTCGGAAAATTTCTCAGTTAAAATATTAAATTTTATCAAATTAAAAACTCTTTGAATACTTATCATTGAATAAAAACAAATCATGTGAGCCCGATCAAGGGCAGATGTGTCAACATCTAGTAGTAAACGATTTTTTATGGCACTTTTTTAAAATCAAACAGAAAGCGTCATCTATGCATCACTTATAGCAAACAACTACAGGGGCTCTGATAATATAAAAACATATATTATTTATTATTTCAACTGATTAATTTTTAATTTTTCATTTTTCGTTTTCCATTTCTTATTTCTTATTTTTCATTTTTAATTTTTAATTTTTTATTTTTTATGTTTCATTTTTTATTTTTCGTTTTTCATTTTTTATTCTCAATTTTTAATTTTTAATTTTTAGTTTTTAATTTTTAAATTATTAATTTTTAATTTTTTAATTTTTAATTTTTCATTTTTCATTTTTAATTTTTAGTTTTTAATTTTTAATTTTTATATTTTTATATTTTTAATTTTTAATTTTTAATTTTTAATTTTTAATTTTTAATTTTTAATTTTTAATTTTTAATTTTCAATTTTTAATTTTTAATTTTTAATTTTTATACCCTCCACTCCTGTGTACAGAGGGTATATAGAAGTTTGTCATTCCGTTTGTAACAATTAGAAAAAAAATTTTGGACCCCATAAAATATATATATTTGTGATCCTTATAACAACCGGAGTTGATATAGCGATGTCCGTCTGTCCGTCTGTGGAAATCACGATGACGGCATCAATCGGGCAGCTAGGGTACTCGTTGACATAAAAAATGATACATTAATATCCTGAGAAGTTTGCTGTTTAAAATCGACCAAATCGGTCAATTAGGGCCCGAGATTTGAATGCAGAACTAAAAAAAGTCTTGAAAAAATATAATTTTCTATGTTGTTCTTGTCACGATCACGCCCTCAATAGGACAGATAGGGTGATAATTTTTAGTGATAATGATTCACCAAATTCATGGGAAGATTTCTATTTCAAAAATCATTAAAATCGGTGGAACAGGTCCAGGGAAATCTCTGAAAAATTAAAAAAAAAAAATTAAAAACATGATATTTCTATACTGTTCTTGTTGTTATTCTAAATGTTGCATTGTTGTCATAGCTGGACTTGTTGTTTTTGTGGTCGTTGTGGCAATAATATAATAAAAACAAACCCTTTGTACATTTTTTTTTATCAACTCTGGTAGAAAAATTTAAAAGTTTCCATTGTTTTGGCATCGCTAAAGAATTTGTTGGATCATTTCTGTCATTGCCACGAGCCTGCCTGCAAAATTTCAGATCGATTGGGTCACGGGAAAGTGGTTAAAATCGATCCAAAATTTTTCGACAAGCAGACACTACGAGTTAATATAAAGGGAGTAAAAATTCACCAGCATCTAAAGCAAATAATGCTAAAATACCTAGTTGTTAATAAAAAAAAAAAAACAATTGGGCAATTCACAATGCGTAATGTATCGTTGTATCTGTTGTATCGTGTATCACTTTACAATAGTGTAAAATTGTTGTTGGTAATTTTCACTGAAAAATCTGATACACGATCCAACTTCATTTGCTATGTTTAGTAAATGTTGTATATTGTATCATAACATATCAGTTCCAAGTGAATGCCAGTTTTTATGAAAGAAAAGAAAAAACAAATACATAGAATTTTATCAGCATAAATAATTATAAAATAAAATATGGCAAATAATGCAAATAACGCAAATACATCGATAAGTTTATTTATATAAAAATTAATGTTTATATTTTTAGTATGTATTTTCTCTTTCAGTACCAACCAAAACATTTAACATTTTTTTTTTCATTATAAATTAAAATGCAAGAGGTACGTAACTAAAACTCCAGGGTATATCTCACGACCAAAACGCAAACACTGACAAGTGTTTTCTCTTATACAAAATAGCAGAAGCGACGAAGCGATCTTTCCTCGTTGGATCGAAAATTACCAAAGAAAGCGTTTTACAATATGAAAATACAACTGAGTGTTCACAACAAATGATTGTATTGTGTATTTCAATACAACATACAATATACAACACCTGTTGTGAATTGCCCAAATGTAAATTTAGCAAAAAAAATTTATGTATTAATTTATTTAAAGAGAAAAACACAAAAATAACGTTTAATGTATTTTTTGTGTGTAATATTTACATATACATACATACACATATTAAATAATACAAATAATATACATATATTATATATATGTATGTATGTATGTATGTATATTCATAGTAACTGCATGTTAGAAATAAATCGGTATATTATTTTATTTACATAAAATTCTGCAATATTTTGTTGTGGGGAAAATAAATTTATTTTGCATTAACAGAGTGTCACTTCATTTTGCTCAGCGTGACTATGCCACAGTAAATGGAGCCACAATTTTTGTTCTAATTAGATTTGCATTAGTTATTTCTATTTTAACATGAATGTCAATATTTTCAAATAGATATCATACAGAACAATGTTAAGAGTATTCACGGGCTGGTCTTTTATTTCATACGTTTTTTTCATTATTCTTTTACAAATATGAACATAAGTTTGGCATATTAACTTTTTGTTGTCTTTGCAAAATAGAGTTACCGAGTTATCAATGAGTTTTTTGCTTTCAAAACAGTTCTACATATTGATTGCGATTACATCTAATTTTTAATAATTGTTTATAATTAATAAAACATTATTATTCACATAAATACAAAATTGCACTTTTTAAATTTTCCATTCAAATTTAAAAAATATCAGTTCTAATAAAAACTGAAGTTAAAATTTCCAATTATAAATTAGAAAATATTAATTGAATTTCAGAAAATCATATCAAAACGTCGGAAATAATAATTTTAAATTTAGAAGACATCAATTGCATCTTTAATATATAAATCTTATTCGTTAAACACAAATTGAAATTCCAAAAAAAAAAAACACCAAATATGTTTACATTTAAAAATGTTTACATTTAAAAAAAAATATTGCCATTCAGGAGATATTAATAACTTTTCAGTACCGCGATTCAGTAACTTCTTTTAACGATAGTCGAATCGCAAAAAAAAAAATTGCAAAATTATCAGTAAAATTTTTAAACGATATTCGCTATTGTTAAAGTCAGCTGTTGTTGTTATCTAAACGACAACCATTTTTGTGTTGTTTATTCAATCGATAAAAACTTAAATTTTTAGGTTGAAATGTCGTCATACATAAATAAAAATCATAAAATAGTAAAAATATTTTGCTTTTATTAAAAAACTTTTTTATATAAATAAAAAAATTAAATAGCATATTCAATTCATTATTTCATTTTAAAATAAATAAACAGAAATATTAGTAAAAAAATAAAGATATTAAACATAAACATAAAATCATCCTGTCAAACACGAAGTAATTTGTTTTTTTCTATTCTTTGTGTTTTTCGCTTATTTTGACAGAGGTGCCACTCGTTTAAAATTTAAATAAATAGAAAAACAGATTTGTCGACTATCGTTAAGATGTATGTACTTAGTGAATCAATTAATCCTTAGTGCAAACAACAATAGCTGTCGATATATTTTGCGATTGTCAGATCTTTGAATTTGAAATTTACAGAATCACACTATAGAAAACATTAATTTAAATTCAATGAATTTTAGAAAACGTCAAATGATATTTAAGAATTGCTAACATAAAAATTGTTACATAAGTAAACGTAATTTGATGAGAATGTTATTTTTTATATATAAATTTTCACAATTTTTTTTGGATGAAAATTTGAAGTTTTTCAGAAAATAAAGATAACATTAAATTATTTTATTTAAAATGTTTGGGACTTTTGGTTTTTTGCGTTTGGCATCCCTAATTTGATTATTTATTATTATAAATTTATTCTCTATGTTTTCAAAATATGGCAATATTTAAAAAAAAAGTTGAGAGCTTTTTTTTTTTTGGTTATTATTTTATTACTCCATCCGACCTATATGGCCACAATGAAGAAAAATTTGGCCAGTTAAAAGAAACTATACAGCCATCTCCAATTAGCACGATTTAATGCATATAGCCACTCTACACAACCATTACCTTTGCAATGGAGGTTAGGGCGAGTTATTTAATTAGCAAAAACTAAATTAAACGAGAAGTTATGTCATATAAACGGAAACGCATGCATATAGGTATATAACCTAAATGGATGGCGATCAGCAACCACGATGACCAAAAAGGAAACACCGAAATAAATCCGAAATAATAGAAAAGACGAAAACCAACCCAAAGAATTTTCTGAAATAATTTGGTATTAAGTTTAACAAATTGTTTACTTTTTCCAATATTTTGTTTACATTTATTATCAATACTCAAACCGAGGTGGAGGGTATCAAAGATTCGGCACAGCCGAATTTAACACTCTTACTTGTTAATTTTTAATTTTTAATTTTTAATTTTTAATTTTTATTTTTTTTTTAATTTTTCAAAACGTTTTTACAACGCTAGTCGCTCCCTCATTTTATCTCCAAACACTTCATAATGCATTCATTTTATCTCCAAACACTTCCTAATCTTTTCACCAATACAATCGTACCTCACACCGTTTTTGTCTTAATCTGTTTTTGTTATTGTAATGTGAAAGATATTTTTACACCCCTGAGCGCATAGGTGTTTACATATCAAAAATATGCAGATATTTATAAAGTGTGAAATGGGTTTAAAATCTCGTGATATTGGTTAAAATCTTTTTTAAACTTTAGTACCGGTTACATGTGTTCATTATTTCTTTTATTTATTAAAAAAAATATTAAATGCTCACTGCATATAAATATGGAATCAATTTTAATATATATATAGGTTTAATATATATGGAATCAATTGTAATGTTATGATTAATTTTAAACGATTGAGGAAATTAATTATAAATCTTTATAAAAAGAAATGTTTAATAAATTTGCAACATTCTATATGGAATACCGAAATTAGGTCCCTGTTTTAGAACAAAAAGTTTTTATGACACTATTCGCTCTCTGATTTTATCTCCACACACTTCCCAATGAAATTGTGCCTTCATTTTATCTCGAAACACTTCCTTTGTACTGTCATTCGTTTATTTTTTATTTTTATTTATGTTTGATTAGCATTAATATTAAATGCAGTGATAATTCTGTGATATATATGGAATAAATTATAACGTTAAAAATACTTTTAAAGGACTGACCTAATTAATAATAAATGTTCATAAAACGTGAAGAAATATAATGCAGAAAATAGCGACAGAAAGGTTATTACTAGGGCAAGGAATCTCATGCACTTAAAAATCGAAAATATGCGCATAAAACATGCACTTAAAATTAGAAAATATGCACTTAAAACACAGAAAATATGCAATTAAAACACAGAAAATATGCAATTAAAAATATTTTTCCAATATTTTATTTAAAAAAAAAATATTGCAAGTAATTTAACAAAAAAGGCTGAAAACAATTCATTTAATATAATAAAAAAGCGGAAAACAAATAATTTAATATGTGTTCAAATAAAATAAGTATAAAGAAAAACAAAACCATAAATAACAAATATGTTTATGTTAAACTAAAACTAAATAAAATTAAAGCAATTAAGTCCATAGAAGAGAGATCAGTTTAATTTATTGCGTTATTGGCGTGAACAAAAAATTTTTTTTTAGGTTTTCAAACACAAAGCTTTCCCGATTCGGTCTTAAAAAGTTCTTGTACAAAGAAAAGGAGCGCTCAACATCAACAGATGTTACAGGAGCATATTTAAAAGCACACACTTCTTTTATTGTATAATTGGTGTGTGAAAAATTTTCACCAAATTCCAATATTCCTGCTATTTTCCTTATTTCAACGAAACCTTTATTCTTTAAGAGAACATTGTTTAATTTTTCAATAATTTTTAAGCCAATTGAGCCTTTTACATCATTTATTTTCGTAACGGAATTATTCATTAAATTGACTGCATCTGCCAAAGAATTTCGTCCTTCTAGTTTTTTTATAACTTCGCATAAAAAAACATAGTTGCTGTGCACAAAAATCAGTTGAGATTTGAGAGAAGGCAAGTCAGTTCTTTTACGTGCTTAATCGATATCGAGTCGGAATCGTCAAGTTCCCGTACTACTTCGGCAAATTTTTCGATGTTCTGGCTATAATATTTGACAGCATTTAGCCACGTGCCCCATCTTGTTATAATTGGCTCTGGAGAAGCGGAATGCCAGGAAATTTTTCATTGAAAATGTGAACACGCGAAGGTGCTTTTATAAATATTTTTTTGCCATGTGATATAAGAGCATTCAGTTCACTAAAATTACTTCGAATTTCTTCCGCTATTCGGTGGACAGCATGAGCGATACAAGTAACATGCAATAGCTTCGGATAAAAGATTTGTAACCCCTTTGCCGCTTTTACCATGTATGGCGCAGCATCCGTTAAAAGAAGAAGAACTTTATTTTTGTCAAAATCCTCACCGAGCAAGGCACTGGAGTCATTGAAGGCACGAGCTATTGTCGCGTGATTAGTTTTATCCATTTCCACGACATTGAGTAAAAATTTTTTGTCGCACATATCTTCATTTTCATGCAAAATTCCCACAATAACATTTGCAACATACCTCCCTTGGATATCGGTGGTTTCATCCATGGAAATCCATAGGAAATGGTCAGTTAGAGCATTTTTGATTTTGTTTAATGTGCGAACATATATTTCGTCGATATAAGTTTTGCGCACTGATGTTTCATGTGGAATAACCTCGTTGGTATATGTTTGCAAAAAATGTCTTAGTTTTGGGTTGTTGAGCTTATACAATGGAATATCTGCTGATTTGAAAGCTTCGCATAAGTCCATGGAGAATTTGCTTCGCCCCGCTGCTACGGTGGTAGTTATCAAAGGCTGTATTTTTTCGGAGCGTCGATCATGCAGTTCCTTATGTTTCGTGCTTTTCGAATGCTGGTCGACTTGAAATTTCCTTTCACAGCCCACTGTCTTATTGCAAATTTTGCAGAAAAGGACGACTCCATCCATTTGAAATACACTCGGATGTTCAGACACGTATTTATTAAGGTTTGACGATGAAGTTGCTTTGGTTTTCGGCATTGCACTCTGAAAGTATTATAAAATGTTAACTTTGATAATTTTGCAGTAAAGAATCTCAAAACCAACTCACTTTCTAATTAAGACATGTTTTGTTGTCTAAAGTTACAAACATTCAGCGAATTCCCAAGCAAAACAGTAAAAATGTTGTATAAATATGAAAACTGACAGATCAACAGGGTGGTTCGACGAATATTTTGTAACAAATTATGTGTCAACTTTTACCAGAAGATGTCGCACTAAATTTCAGAGGCGTTATACTTTTTCAAATGGATAACAGACAAAAAAAAACCAAAATATGCAAAAAAAAACATGCAGCTATTGTAAAATTTGTTAAAATATGCGCTAAAATATGCAAAAACGGATATTTTTTAGCAAAATATGCAAAATATGCAAAAACGAATGAATGTCATTTTAAAGGAAATTCCACGATTCGCAAAGATAACTTAACCGTGTCGGCTTTAGGATGACCAGTAAAAATATGCATTTGCATAGGATTCCTTGCCCTAGTTATTACATATAATAATGTTTTCGCCAACACAATCATAAGTCACACCGATTTTGTCGTACGTCTTACATCTTAAGCTGTTTTTGTAATTGTATTGTGAAATATATTTTTACCCCCCTGCACGTATAGATTTTCTACATCAATAATATATATATACTAGGGTGGGTTAAATATTTTTACTCCATGGGCTCATCGAGATTCTGGTACTATTAGCAATATTTGTCCAAGGAACCATACCTCCAAAATCATTTTCGAACGCTCCAAAATTTCGATGAAAAAAATCGATTTATGTCGTATATGAGTACCCCATATAAAATTATGTGGAGTAGCTATTTCTTTTTATATTATGAAGCAATAATATTTAGCAACACATATTTATGTACAATGTTTTGTAATTGAAAGTCTGTAATCAAACCATACGAATATAAAGGTAAAAAATACCTGAAATATTAAACATTAAACAATAAAAAAATATAATTTTCTTAGCTCAATTAAGAAACTATAATTTTGTTCTAAAAATACAGATTTATCATGTTTTCTCTTTATAACCCAATTAAACTTTTCGCAGCCGTTTCGAAAAGGTTAGATTAATAGCCCCAATTTCAATTTGGTCATTAATGCCAAAAAAAAAATTACCATAAAATCTTGTCATGCCATGTGTTTCTGAAGATCTTTTTTTTTTTTTGTTTTTGACTCAAAGTATGAAAAATTTTTTTCTAAAATTATCCTAAAACAATTACAATGATACATGTCATTATGATCACTAGATTTGTTACAAAATTTAGACAATTAATGCACAATTCAATACTGCCAAGTCAAACCCAACCACTTTTTATACCACCATTTCTGTTTTCCCCAAAATTTAACACATGAGTATTATTAAAAAAAATTTTTTTTTTCATCTGCTTTTAGTATTTGTCGTAAATATAAAAAACCGACCGATATCCAAACATTAAAATTGATAATTATAAAAAAAGCCCAATAGAATTAATATTTAATTGGCTCTAATTATTTCAGTTTTAATTTATAAAAAAAAGGTTCACTACTTCTTTTTTGTTTATAACTTTCATTTCATACTTCACAATACTATACAATCTTTAAAAAAATTCAGTTATGTACCAACATATTTCCTTAAAATATTCTGTAAATTTAAGAATGGAACACCATACGAAAATTTATTTTTCTATGGTTTCATGTGTTTAATTGTATGATGTTTATGTATAAACAATGTTTATAAACATTTATCGATTTTTTTTGAATAATAATATATATGTATGTATATATGTTATATTATAATTTTATAAAATTTTAAAAACACAACTTTAAGAACAAAAACTAATAAAATATTTCAAAAAATCATAATAATATTAAAAATGATTTATATAACATATCAGATTTACCCCATTTTAAAAACCACCTGCTCGAAATATTTACAAACAATATTATCCTAGGTTTACCGAGGTATGTAAATAGTTTATTTTGTGAATGCGAGTGATTTAAATAGACATACAGACGGACGGACATCGCTATATCGACTTGAGGTCGTAAATTCATTTTTCGATGCGTTACAAACGGATTGTGGTATGCAGGGTATAAAAATCATAAAAAAATCCACAAAATTTGAAGTTATTAAAAAAAAATAATAATAATCGAATAAAATTAAAAAACTAAATTTTACTAACAAACTATAGCAATTTGTTTTTGGAATTTTATTAAATATTTTTATGTTTTATTATTTTTTTTTATTAATAGTTTAAACAACTTAATCGATTTATGATGATTTCAAAATTATATTTCTACATGTTAATGCTATTAATCAAAAGATTATTTATTTAATTAATTTTTTTTAATTTTAATTAAGTTTTATTTCTCATTTTATTACACCAACACCTACACAAATCAATTATAATTATCAATTCATATACATTTTGAAATTGATTCTACAAATTTTATTTACGAAAATGTAAATTACCCATAAACAAAAAAAAAAAAACGTATTCATATCAAGTCTTCTGCCCGAACTATAAGATGAAGATGTCATTTTAACAGTTTGCTTCGATTGCTACTAATTGAAATGTTAAATTTCCGTTCAAGCTTGTAATTGACTTTCAAATATCATAACGCCTACGTATTTATATTCAAATACAAATTTAAACTATTACAATATTGAGTTAAAGTGTCTGTGTATGGAAAGCTACATGATATATGTATATGTTGATGTCTAAAAGTGTTTAGAAGAAGAAGACGACGAAGAACTTTTAAATGACAAATTGTCAAAACATTAAAGTATGATGTATTTATATATGTAGATGTAGATGTTTATTAACTAAGACAAGAGTCGAAAATTAAAAATCAAACAAGAGTGTTTCAAATTGATGAAGACATTTTCGACATTTTCACGCCATTGAATATGATGTTTATTTTCTTCTTGTTCTGCTTTAGTTCTACATATGCCTAACATATGCAAAAAAAAGTCTATATTTTCTTTGCAATAGATTTAATTTCGATATGAAATAAATTTTCAATAATTTTTCATATTTCTTTAAGATTTATTGAAAAGTGTTATGCTTATAGCTTCATAATTTAAATGTTCCAACACCCATAAACATTTTCAAATTTCACAAGATGGCACAGAAGTTGGTTGTGTTCTGTTCGTTTTGTGTAAAGTGTCAATTAAATTTCGATTCTAGCAATTAAATTAAAATCATAATTGTAATAAATTTCTTGGTCATCAATTATAAAAAAACAAGCTAACACATGTTTATAAATGTTAAAAAAAGAAAAAAATAGAACTTAAAACAAAAAAATATTGAGGAGAGCTAAAAAAAGATAAATAAATCAAAAATCAAGGAGAAGTTTGGAAACAAAAAAAAAAAAAAAAAAAAACAAAAAAAAAGAAATTGAAAAACATCAAAGTAAATTTTTGTAAATGTCATATAATATTTTATATATGTACATATTTCATATTCAGAATACAAGATTTACCTTGATGTTATGAATTTAAAAAATCAGGGCCATATCTGAATTAATTTATTTAATTTTTTTTTTTATAATGGGTTTGTATCTTTTTCAAATTTGTTTTCGTTTTGTTATTGATACATGTTTAATTTTAAATTATTTTTTATTTTTATATATAAAGATAAGAAAGATAACACTACAATACTAAAAAAAAAGGATTTAAATCGTGTACGTGCCTGAGTAATAAACAAAAATTTATTATAGATATGTCAACATTTTATAAATTTCATCATCATCATCAACATCTTTAAATGTTAAATAAAAAATAAAACAAAAATGATCAGCATCATAGTTAAACATTATAATGAAATTTCAACAAATATAATAATAATAAAAAGTGTAAATATTTATAGAAAAAAAAAAATTAAAAATCTAATTGTAAATTAACAGATGGGCATAATAAATGTTTCATAAGTAATTCAAATAATCATTTAAAAACAAAAATAAAATAGTAAGGTATCGCAATTGTTATTAAATATTAAAAAAACACAAAACACAACTCGTAAGATTGACCGCTGATTTTATTGTAAAGTCCTCTATTAAAAATATCCTCTTTATACCCTATACTAATATGTGGTTTGGGTATAATGAGTTTGTGCTGCTGTTTGTAACTACGGAAAATATTTGACCTAGACCCATCTTTTATTATACCAATCGACTCAGAATCACTTTCTGAGTCGATTTAGCGATGTCCGTCCGTCCGTCCGTCCGTCTGTCTGTCCATGTAAACCTTGTAATCAAACTACAGGTCGCCGATATGAATATATATTTTGATGAAATTTGCTATATAAGCTTTTATCGGCCATGGGACGAACGCTATTGGAATTAGTGAAATTCGGTGCATGTTAAGAATGAACGTTGAACGGCCTATGAAATCGACATAAATTGCCATAAGATCCAAATTATCATTTAGATCTCAGTCAAATTTGGTCTGTATGTGTTTATTATATCCACTAATCAGTAGTCCAAAAATAATGCCTATAGGATAATTCTTAGTCATAGGCCCCACATAGAGCTGCTTCCGGATCTTCACTTAAATCTATCAAAAAACAAAAATATTGCACAGATTTTTCTCAAATTTGGTTTGTATATATTGTTTCAAAATTTACCAAATATAGTCAGGATCGGTCCATTTTTCGACCTAGTCCCCATATAAATATAGCATCCGATATGAATTTTTTCATATCTGCAGCAAAAAAAATAAATAACAATGCCACTCAAATTTAGTTTATGCTTATTTTCTATATCCAAGTAGTTGGACCGAAGAGATAGGGTCTCTCTCGTTAGACCGACTATAATTTTATTACTTGTTTTAAATTAAAATATAATGAGAAAAGTAATGACAATTATCTCTACCACTTCTTTGACAAGTATTTTGAAAAAAAAAACCAGTCACAACTTAAATAATGTTTGTCTTAATTTTTATACTATCCATTTTTACTAACGTGTCTTTCTTAGTTTTAATTACAAGTGGTGATATTACTATAATGTATGACAATTGTCGTTCTCTGAGTTGATTATGAGAAATGCAAAAAATTAGTAAAAAAAAATTTATGAAAAAATCTTTTTGTTAATTTCTTAAAAAAGCTTATTAGTTGGAACTGGTGACTATAATTAAGGAAAATTATAAAAAAAAAATGTAAAAAAATGGATTGTAAGAGCTTATTAGTTGTTATTAGCAGATTCCAACCCTCGAAATTCGAGTGCAAATTCTAAGAAATTTTATTTTTTCATTAAATAAAGACCCTAAAGGTATGCTAATCAATTATAGCCAATTCACAAATCAACACAAAAAATAAACTCGTTTTTATTACAAACACATTAACAAATTTAATAAACACACACATAGCATTGTATAATTTTATGTAAGTGTTAGTAGCAACATACTCAAAATAAAGGAAAAATCTGTAAATCTGCAAAACGGCTAAAAAGAAATACCTTTCAAATAATATTCGTTTCATCAAAATCGGGATAAAACGGTAGACCAAAACGTCGGTCACAAGAAATCGGCTATCCTATTAATATAATAGATTATTATGTATGACATTTGTCATTGCTTAAGTTATATTTACAAAAATTCATAATTTGATTCCAAAAGCTTTTTGAAAACAGATTTTAATAAAATAACATGACATGAAAATGTGTTAATTGTCCAATTTCTGTGAAAAAGCTTATTAATTGTCATTACTGAAATTTATGACAATTGTCATTGTTTTTAAGAAAATTATAAAAAAAATAATCTTAATTTTATTGTAAAGTCTTTTTAAAAGAGATCTTAAAAAAATCTCGTATGAAAAATAAATCGAAAGTTGTCATATTTTTGTGATAAAGCATATCAATTGGCATTAGTGATCTTATTGAGATGTGTGACAATTGTTATTGTTTTATTTTAATAGGATAATGATGAAAAAAAATATAGTTACAAATTGATTGCAAAAGCATAATGAGAAGCTTCAAAGAAGAAAAAAAAGCAACATATAATTTCAGTGACATCACATAATCTCGATTAGCTATAATTCATGGTAATGTTCATGTTCAAGTCAGAGAAACAAAGTGAAACAAATCGCGAAGTGGGCAAGTTATGTTTAGACATTTCATTTCCAAAAGGTCTTTGAACCGTAAACAACAAAAATGCGTTCTTGTACTGCTTTAAAAGAGTTAAAAAAACTAAAAATACAAAAAAATTAAAGAAAAAGCACGAAATTTTGGGTGAATCTTTTTTAGAATGAAATTAATAATTTCGCTTTTATTTAATTTAAGTTGCGCCATTTCAATATTAATTATATATTAATATAATATATATAAATTAATGGCTAAGTTTTTGTCCGACTTTCTGTCATGGCAAAAAATTGGATTTTTTAGTCATGACATGAACATTAGCGGTCTCCACTAGCCATTGACTTGAACATTGCCTTGAATTATGGCTAATCGAGACACCATGTTATAAATCGTTGTTAGTGGTCATACTGAGATGTATTACAGTTGCCAGTGCTTACAAGAAAATATTAAAAATATTGTCATAGTTTAATGGCAAAAGCTTTATGGAAAGAAAGAAACATGGCAAGACAAAATTGTCCGCCAGTTGTCCAATGTTTGTGACAAATCTTTTCAATCGAGATGTGTGACAATTGTCATTACTTTATTATGGAAATGTTGAAAAATTAGTCATAAATTTATTGCAAAATCTATATGAGAAGCCTTCTGTACTATAAGATCTCTTAAAAAATAATAAGATAATTTCAATGAAACGTTCATTCTGAATTTTCTATGAAAAATTTTATTAATGATCATACCGAGATGTATAGCAACTATCAATGTTTAGGAAAAATTATTAAACACATAGGCGTATTTTGATTGAAAAAGCATTGTAAAAGAACTCTTAAAAAACATTATTTAATTCTTTGACACTTTTTACTTAATTGCAATAGTGACCTTAATA
This sequence comes from Cordilura impudica, assembly GCA_963682025.1. Classification (NCBI taxonomy): domain Eukaryota; kingdom Metazoa; phylum Arthropoda; class Insecta; order Diptera; family Scathophagidae; genus Cordilura; species Cordilura impudica. The sequence goes on along the minus strand of OY821520.1, from coordinate 189,680,511 downwards.
AAGTATATTACAATTGTCATTGTTTGAATTTATTAGGGAAATTATTAAAAATTTTTAATAAATTTTTCGCAAAAGCTTTACGAGAGGTTTTTTTTAATATACATCATATGATTTGAATGCAATGACTTTATTGTGCGTAATAATTGTCAATGTTTTTGGAACGTTATAAATAATTATGCGACAAATGTCATATATGACAATTGTCAAAGTTTAAGCAAATTATTAAACAAATTCATAGCTCAAATACAAAAGTTTCATTAAAAAAAGCTTTTTTAAAAAAAAAACATGACTAAAATTTACGTCAATATTTCTGTGACGAAGCTTTTTTATTGCTATGGTAATTTGAAATTATTTGATTTTTGCTGTTTTTTTTTTTTTTTAATAAGGAAACAATCAATTTACAAATTCAAATTATTTATCAGTTTAATACTCAAACAATACTTAAACTAACACAATTTTCAATTTCAGTTCAAATGACAACAAAAAAAAAAAAATAATAAAAAAAAAACAGAATAACATAATCATCTCACGATTATCATCATCTTTATTGGACACAACTACATTGACAAATAAATAGAAAAAAATAAATTTTAAATTATTTGATGACATTGCTAGTTAACTAAAAAATTGTAATACTAAATCATAAATGGAGAAAGAGACCATCATGGAGAAGAAAAAAAAACTCATCATGACATACAAATGAACAGGGTTGTAAGTAAATAAATAAATCTAAAAAATCTATGACTATAATGATGACAATCACATATACGATTGACTATAATGGACAAAAGATTTTTCCTTTAAATTGATTTAAATTAGATAATTGTCATACATATACATATTTTTAAATAACTTATTTTCTTTAATACTCACTCACCCATATTATAGAGTCCATTTATTTGGTTTGCAATAAATTTAAATATTTTTCATTTAGTTTGCTGATGCTTAAGGTTTTAAAACCAATTGATAACTAAATTAATTGAATTTTTTAAATATTTTAAAACTACCAAATTATTTGCGCATATGTTTTTTTACCCCCTGAAATCTCTTTGTACATATGTATAAAACAAAAATAATTTTTTCCCCTGATAGGCAATCACTTTAAAACACTAATCATTATCAAATATTCTAAAAACCACAAAATCTTATAGAGACAGTATTGATTTGTATTAAAGCTTGTATTGTTAAAAAAATAAATTTCAAATTAAGTATTTGTTTTTGTTGTTGTTGTACTACAAATATTCTATATAAATAGAAAAAATAGATTATTAGTATCGATAACCACCAAAAATATATTTAAACAAGTGTTGTTTCAAGCTCAACTTCCAAGAAGAATGAAATATTAGTTTAATAACCTTCAAAAAAAAAATTGATAGAATATTTTTTTTTCCTAATTTCGTTGAGGAAATGTATAATATAGATTTTGTGGAATAGATCTATATAATTATTGAACCCCTATACTTTATACGTTTTTGGTTAAAGTTTAAATGACCACAACTGAAAAAATATGAAATATTATTTCATAAAAAAAAAAAACAAAACCCATCAATCGATCTATCAATTGGTGTATTCAAGCATTTTGTTTTTGATTGTTGTTTAACGGATTGATGTGTGATCGCCTACTCCATGCACGCAATCTTAATTATTAATGTTTGATGGATTTTATGAAGCGTTACATATGTATAACTTTTTGTTATTAAAACTGTTACTACCGCCTGGCTTTTCAAGTAGAGTAGAGTGGCTAAATTGGGGTTTTCAAACAGTTTTACGGTTTCATGATTAAAGGCGCCAATCAAGCTTACAGCGGTTTTTTAAATTTTGTTTTATAATAAAAGATTTGACAGAAACACGCAGATTTAGGAGATTAAATTAAAAAAATATAAAAAATTAAAACAACTATTTTTAGACAAAAAAAAAAAATTAAAAAAAGGTTTGCATAAAAAAATTTTATAGACATAAAAAAAAAATTAAAATAAATGTGATATCCAACACAAATAATCCTTTATTTTTCATATATTAGATTAAAAAAAAATTTTTTTTTTAATAATTTTGTATAAAAAACAATGGTTTTTGATTCAATACAATTTAAAAAAATATTTTTAAACAAAAAAATTACAATAAATTAAGCCCACAAAATTAGGTTTGAATAAGAAAATTTGTTAATAACAAAAAAACAAAAATAAATAAATAAATAAAAATTTTACAAAAATATTTTTAGATAAAGAATTTTTTTCTTCAAATAAATTTTGAATATGAAAAAAAAATTTAAAAATAAACAAATAATTTTTAGACAAAAAAGTTATTAAAAAAACAATTATAAAATTAAAATCATTAAAAAAAAAATATAAAAAAATATTTTTGGACAAAAATGTTATAAAACATTAAACCCAAAGAAGTTTTATTTGGATAAAAAATCTATATATAGATGAAATAAAAAAAATAATTTTTAAACAAAGTAAAATAAAAACAACTAAGAAAATTATAGTTGCTCTAGACCGATTATACGATACCCTATACTATGCGTTTAGAGACCCTATCTCTTAGGCCCAATTAATTAGATATAGAAAATAAGCAGAAACCAAATTTGAGTGGCATTGTTATTAATATTTTTGGCTCCGAATATTAAAAAGTTCATATCAAATGCTATATTTATATGGGGACTAGGTCGAAAATGGATCGATCCTGACCATATTTGGAAAGGTCACCTATTTCTTGCAAAAACATACACAAACCAAATGTGAGAAAAAGTTCTTCAATATTTTTGTTTTTTGACAGATTTAAGTGAAGATGAGAATTGTTCAATAGGGTTTATTTTCGGACCACTGATAAATATGTAGATGTAATAAACATATATAAGCCCAATTTGACCGAGATCTATATGATAATTTGGATGCAGTATGGCGAATTCGAGCTTAGCTTTTGATTTTAAAGTTGGACCAGTCATTGCATAGATACGATTTCTTTGGTTCAAAAACTATTTATACAAGCTTACCTCAAGATCAGCCAGCATATCCCCTTTTGTGTAATGTATTTTTTCGTGTTTTTCCATATGTGTTCGCCACAGCTGCTAAAATTTCATGACATTTTCCATTATTTTTTAAATGGCCTCTATTCTAAGTACACCATAATCCAACGCCAATCATTTTGAAATCTTCACTTTCTGCTGTAAATCTAATCTGATTTGCGATGATTTGTTCTGCTTTGTTGACACTAAACAACCCACAAATTGAACCGCTCAAAACAGAAAAGAAATTAGGGGAATAGCAATAAAAAATATTAGAGCTCAGCGTTGCCACTGAGAAGTGTGGCCAAATTGTCAATATAGTGGCCGAACAGCAACGCTGTGAAAAAAATGGTTGGCTTTGAAAATTCAGCGGTACGTGGAAGCAGATATTCGTTTAACTTAACCGAGCGATTAACTTTTGCGCGAGACAACTTTTCCGATATTCTTCTGTATATATAAATATATGTGACCTTCTCCGAGAAAAGGGACCTAGTGTGTCAAAAAACGGGTTGTATCAAAAACGATGGATTCTGTTACCTAAAAGGGTGTAGAAACTTTAAATGCGTTTTTTTCTCAAAACTTAATTTTCACACACTAGGTCCCTTTTCTCGCAGAAGGTCACATATATGTATATATATTTTAGAAGAAAAAAAAAATAAATTAAAGCCAAAAAAAGGTTAGTTTGCGTAAAAGTTTTATATATGTACGAAGGGGATCATTTAGTCGTGACTTTTAGAATGAAACACAGTTTTTTTGCAAAAAAAAAATTATTTTTCAACATAATCTCCTTTTTGCTCAATACATTTAGCCCAACGTTTCTCCAATTTTTGAAAAATTGAGTTAACTTTTTAGAGCGGTACGTGGAAGCTGAAATTCGGTTAACTTAACCGAGCGATTAACTTTTGCGCGAGATAACTTTTCCGCTATTCTTCTGTGGCTCAATACACTTAGTCCAATGTTTCTCCAATTTTTGTATCCCTTCCAAGAAATAGGATTTTTCGAGGTCCATAAAATAGGTATTTGTTTGATCATTAGTATATTAACAGGTGGTACTTGATAGTGAGCAGTGTTGCATTTCATATAACTACGAGGGAAGTTCGAAAAGTCACAGACTTATTGATCCGCCCTCGTATGTATACACCTATACTAATATAATATAAAGGTAATGTGTGTTTGTTTGTTTGTAGGAGGTAATCTCCGTAACGACATCTGATTTTAAAAATGTTGCTTCCAATATGTTTTGATATTTTAAGTGGGCGTGGCACCTCCCATATAAAGTAAATTTTTATATATAGTAAGTAATAATTCAATATTAATATATCGAGAACTATGACGGGATAGCTTTGCACATTTGTCTGACGTCATCTATAATTAATGTGATCGGAAAAATGGGCGTCGCACCTCCCATACAAAGTACTGGAGTACAGTAATAGCGAGAGCCTTGTAACTTTGCGCGAGCCTTTAAGTTATTCATATGATTAGTCGAACAAAAAATGGGCGTGATGGGAGCAGTGGGCGTGGCACCGTTCATACAAAGCAAATATATAATATCGTATAACTGGAGTACTATAAAAAGGAAAGCCTTGACACTTTGTACGAGTCCATCAGATATTAATACCAGTTGTTAGATAAAAATGGGCGGGATTGGATTATTGGGCGTTGCACCTCATATACAAGAAAACTAAACGTACTAAGAAAGCGACAATCTTAAAACTTTGGACAAGTACATTAATTATCAATGTGAATAGTCGTGGAAAATATGGGCGGAATCGCAAGATTCAAAATTCGCCAAGATCAAAAATCGCTACAATGAAAAACTGCCAAATGATATTCTAAATTCAAGGCCAATCATGTTGCTGGATTTAATTTGGGCAGCTATAGGTAGCTTGCTTTATGGTATATCCGCAAGCATTGAAATAAAACAATATAAAGTAAATGAAATAAAATATTTTAATTGCACAATATAAACTTCATAGGAAATATTTATTATAAAATAAATCGTGTCAATAAGTCTCGGTATGTATGGCGGCAGGGTATACTAGTAGATAATAATTTGGGATATCAAATAAAAAAAAATTTGATAAAAATATTGGTTTTAAAATAAACTATCTTTTGATTCTAAAAAAAATTTTTTTTTAATATAAAAATATTCTTGGATATCAAAAAAAAAAGTAAATGTAACAACGTATTTATAAAAAAATTTCAAATTAAATTTGTATTCAGATTTAAAATATCTTACGCCTACTTATTTAAGCAAAAAAAAATTGAAAAACAAATTTAAACCTAAACACTGTGAAAAAACAAATTCAAATTTTTTAAAAATTCTAAAAAAATCCATAAATTGTGGCAAAACTTTTAATGAGTGACAATCATTGTTATAAATTATATTTATCTACCTTAAAACAATTTATATTAATATAATAAACTAGCTGTTTTTACCCGGTCTTGCCCGGGATGAAAAGGCCTTTGACTTGAAAAATGGTTCACTATGCTTACCAGGCGCTGAGTACTTAGTCCCCAATTAACAAATTCCCTAATAAAATGAACTTTCTCCCCAAAAATTTGTATGGGCAGTAAATTCATTTTTTATTTCAATTAAAAAGTTTTTGGTTTTTTAATTTAGAAGTTTTTTATAAGAAAAAAAATGCTTCAAAAATAAGGTGCGAAACCGCTTTAAGTTTTTTTTTCAGTTTATTTATAAACATGAAATATAATAACGGAATGGGCCGCAAATTAAAGGAATCAAAACTTTTAAAAATTTAATTAATTCATTCAATAGGTGATCATAATTGAGCAGAGACGTCAAATTCAAGTTTCAGAAATGAAAGACTAATGCGACGTTTAATATTGTGTCGCAAGGTTTCTTTAAGCAACTGCTTATAGTATATGTGTGGCCTATTCTGATCAACAGGTAATTATTTCACATACGTAGATAAAATTTATCATACGACATTTCACTAAGCTGTGTTCCGCGAGCGAGTCGCGTCCACTTCCGCGCGTTTGGCAGCCAGACCCGTGCTGCCGCGCAGTTGTTGTCAACTTATTTTAATCGCCAAAATATATTTTTCAGATCATTGCGATATTTTTGGTAAGCTGTGTTCCGCGAGCGCGTCGCGTCCGCATCCGTCGCGTCCGCGTCCGTGCGCCTCGCGCCTCGCGCCGCTTCCTCGCAGCTACTACCCGTGCTGCCGCTTAGTTCTCGTTAACTTATTTTAATTCCTAAAACATATTTTTTAGAGCATTGCGATATTTTAGCTGAGCTGTGTTCCGAGAGCGCGTCGCGTCCGCACCCGTCGCGTCCGAGTCCGCGGTCGCACGCCGCGCGCCGCTTCCGCGCGTTTGGCAAACACACCTGTGCTGCCGCGCAGATGTTGCCAACTTATTTTGAAAAGAATACTCATTTTAAATGCATTTATTGTTGGACATACTATATATTGAGAGCAGTATGCAAATGTTTACTAAAATAAATGTTTAACAAAATTCATTAAATAAAAATATGTAAAAATTTAAGAATGAATTTGGGGAGTAAGTACATTTTTAATTTCGATTAAAAAAAATGGGGAATTTGTTCATTTCTTTTGGGTACCTTTTTTTTAAATTTGGGGAATTTGTTCACCGTGTAGTTATTTCCGTGTAACCCAAATTTCAGAGAAATCCATTGAAAAGTACAAATTTGTATAGGGAAGAAATATACCACATAACAAAATATGAATTTTATAAGAAAATTGGGCGTAAAAGTAGGCGTGGTCGGTAAAAATCATATAGCGACCTTCCCTGGAATATGTACTAAATTTCGAAGAAAGCCATTGAAAAATAAAAGTTTTTATAGCAATCAAATAAAGAAACAAATAAAAGGAAAAAAAAAGTTTTATATACATAGAAGTTGGCGCAAAGTAGGCGTGGCCTGTAAGAAGCATATGGTGATCTTCCCTGCAGTATAGAGATCGTGTGACCAAATTTTAGACATCCCTTGAAAAATAAAAATTTCTATAGTGAACATATATACAAAAAACAGAAAATTTATTTTGTATAAAAAGCGGGCGTAGAAGTAGGCGTGACCGGCAAGAATCATATGGCGACCTCTCTGGAGTACAGAGATCGTGTGTAGCAAATTTCAGAGAAATCCGTTAAAAAAAAAATGTGTAGCGAACAAATGTACCAAAAAACAGAATATGAATTGCATACAAAAAGTGGGCGTAATAGTAGGCGTGACCGGTACGAAGAATATGTCGACTTTCCCTGGAGGAGAGAGATCGTGTTTACCAAATTTCAGAGAAATCGGTTGAAAAATAAAAATTTGTATAGCGAACACATATACCAAAAAACAAAATGAATTGTATACAAAAAGTGGGCGTTAAAGTAGGCGTGGCCGGTACGAAGCATATGGCGACCTTTGGTGGAGTACAGAGGTCGTGTGTACCAAATTTCAGAGAATTCCGTTGAAAAACAAAAATTTGTATAGCAAACAAATATACCAAAAAGCAGAAAACGAATTGTATACAAAAAGTGGGCGTAAAAGTAGGTGTGGCTGCAAGAATCACCCGGTGACCTGGCCTGGGGTACAAAGATCGTGTGTACCAAATTTCAGAGAAATGCGTTGAAAAATAAAAATTTGTATAGCGAACAAATATACCAAAAAGCAGAAAATGAATTGTGTATAAAAAAATGGTCGTAAAAGTAGGCGTGGTCGATAAAAAGTATATGGCGACCTTAGCTGGAGTACAGGGATCGTGTGTACCGAATTTCAGGGAAATCTGTTAACAAATAAAAATTTGTATAGTGAACAAATATGAATAAAACAGAAAATGAATTTTACATAAAAAGTGGGCGTAAAAGTAGGCGTGGCCGGTAAAAAGTATATGGCGACCTTTCCTGGGGTATAGAGATCGTGTGTACAAAATTTCAGGAAAATCCGTTGAAAAATAAAAATTTGTATAGCGGTCAAACAAACAAACAAACAAACAAACAAACAAACAAACAGAAAATGAATTTTATATATATAGATTATCAAACAAGTAAATAAATTATAGTCGGTCTAGACCGACTATACAATACCCTATACCATGCGTTTTGAGCGAGAGTCTTGGATGCAACTTTACTCAGCAAATAACTGGATGTAGAAAATAAGCTTAAATCAAATTCAAGTGTTACTGTTGTTAATTTGTGGCGTGAAGATATGAAAAAGTTCATATCTAGTGATATTTTTATATGAGCATCAAGAAATGGGTCAAAAAATGGATAAAGTCACTTCTTTTTGGCGAAAGCATATACAAACCAAAATTTTTAAAGATTTAAGTGAAGATCGGGAATAAGCTTTATATGGGGACCCTGATTAAAAATGGTCTTACAGGATTTATTTTTGGACTACTGATTAGTACGTATAATACACATATGTATATACCCTAAATATATGATAATATGTAACTTACAACCGTTTTAGTCGGTATAATAATAGTTATTTGTAACCATTTTACCAATTTCAATAGCTTGCCTATTTTCAAGAAAAGCTTATATACTAAATTTCATCAAAATATATTTATATTTGCGACCTTCAGTTTGATTACAAGGTTTATATGGACACACAGACGGAGAGACTTTGCTAAATCGACTCAAAAAGTGATTTTAAATCGCTCGGTATAATAAAAGATGGGTGTAGGTCATATATTTGTGGTAGTTAGAAACATCAGCAGAAACTCATTATACACTAATGTGTAACCTATAGGTTGATTACAAGGTTTACTTAGACGGACGCATAATCGACTCAGAAAGTGATTCTGAGTTTAACGGTATACGAATAAAACTAAATAAAAAAAAATTAAAAAAAGGAGTTTTTAATAAATCCTTTAATCTATAATTTTATTTAAAAACTGATTTTATACAAAAATTTTTTTTAACAAAGTCATTAATGAATTGCAATAACATTTGGAAAATAATGAAAATTTTCATTATTGGATCTCAGAGAAGGAACAATTTTATAGTTTATTTAATAAAGGTAAAACAAAATTTTTCAACAACGATAGTTTTTGTGACAAGGAAAGTGTTATTTTTTTTTTTACTAAAACTTTATTAATGGTAAAATTAAAAATTAATTAAATAATTTCAATAACTTTTTATACCCTATACCAACCACTATGTGTGACTTTGTGCTAATGTTTGTAACTACCACAAATATTTGACCTAGATCCAACTTTTATTATACCGATCGACATAGAATCACTTTCTGAGTCGAATTAGCGATGTTTGTCCATTCGTCCGTCTGTGTGTCCATGTAAACATTGTAATCAAACTACTGGTCGCAAATATAAATATATATTGATGAAATTTATTACATAAGCTTCTAGGATGAATGCTATTGATGAACGCCATAGGATGAACATTATTGAAATTGGTGCAAATCGGTGTAGACCTAATCCCCATACAAATGACCCTTATGAGATCGACTTAAATTCTCATAATATCCAAAGTATCATACAGATCTCGGTCAAATTGGGCTTGTGCATGTTTATTACATCCATTTTTCAGTAATCTAAAAATTAGTCATAGCCCCCATGTGAAGCTGTTTCCCGATCTTCAATTAAATCCATAAAAAAAAACAAAAATATTACACAGATATTTCGCAAATTTGGTTTGTATGTGTTTTTGTAAATAATAGTGAAGTTATCAAATAAGGTCAGGATCGGTCCATTTTTCGACCTAGTCCCCATATAAATATAGCAGCCGATATGAACTTTTTCATATCTGAAGGCAAACAAATTAATAACAATGCCATTCAAATTTGGTTTATGCTTATTTTCTATATCTAATTAGTTGGACCTAAGAGATAGGGTCTCTAAATGCATATAGCTATAGGGTATCGTATAATCGGTCTACACCTACTTATTATTTTTATTTTTTCATATTTTCCTTTAAATTAAATTTCACTTAAATATATTTCACATATAATTCAAGTTCCCGGCCCTTTTCTCCTTTGGGGTATTCATTTTATATTTTTTTTAACAAATCAATTTATTTGAAAGGTTTGTTTTTTATACATTTTCATTTTAATACCTACATTATCGTTTATTACCATTAATGATTTATATTTTTTGTAAACAAGACTAATAATAGAAATTGATTTTTGTATAAAATGTCTAACAGCCCAAACAGCAAATTTGTCATTTCTATCTATTGTATATATTAATGTGAATATTTCTTTTTTTCACAATTTTTCAATTTCTTTTACAGTATAAAATATTCAATATTACATTAGGGGTAGTCACACACTTTTTGCTAATATAATATATTCAGTAGGCAGTAGGTAAGCAGAGAACAGGCTATAAACCATAACAAATGTAATTTTTTTGCTAAAAACAGCTGTCTTCTGGAAAGATTTTTTTGCTTTAAATTCAGGTGATAAATTATAATTGCAAAAATCAAATTAAAAAAATAAAAAATAGAATTATATAAATAACAGACGATTTTTTTTTTCGTCCAAAGCGAAACTTTGTTTGAATTCTTTTCTAGTTTTATTTTGAGATGGTTTTATTTTGAGATGGTTTGTAAAGAATCAGCTCTAGTGAAGTGTTTTTCCCAATAAGCCGTTTTCTTCACAAAGTGACAGCCCCTATTATTTGTGTTTTCATAAACTGCACTCCACTTGCAAAAAAAGAAAATAAATACAAAATTGTGAATGCTATTGAATAATGAAACCTCCACCTACTCAATGCTCCAATATATATTAACATAGGTATTTATTCATGTTTACAAAATAGCTTTTTAATGGATTTTCAGACAAAAAAAAATGGAAATGCATTCAATACTTTGTCAAAACAAAAAATTGTAAAGAAGACAGCATTTTAGATTTGAAACATAAGAAGATAAATTATAAAAACATGTTTGTCTAAAGTGTAAAACAGAAGAGGTTTTACAAAAAAAAAAAAAAATATTTATAAATATATATAGGTATGTATATATAGGTATGTATATATATATATATATATATAAAAGAAGATCGCTTTATGGTAAAAATAAATAGAAAAGGTTAAAGGGAAAATTTTGCGGACACACTGATGAACTTTATTTACACTAGAATGTTTTTCGGACATTAGCAAAAATAGAACTTAAGTGTGTACGATAGAGAAATGGTATTCCCCAAGTCCTTATATGCCAGAGGGAATTTTGGGAAGCAAGAGTGAGTCATTATTTTTGTACCACAATACCGAGAGTATAATGAGTTTCTGCTTAATTACTTTTTGGGTTGATTTAATAACGTCCGACTATCTGTCCATCTATCTACGAGTTCCTATAAGGCTTGAAATCAAACAACAGGTCGAAAATATAAATATATTTCTATGAAATTCAGTCCACAAGTTAATATTGTCAATAGAATGGTCGATATTGAAATTGGTGAAAATCGGTTTATGTTCAGACCCATGCCCGCATATTAGTGAACCCTATGAAGTCGACTCAAATTGCCCTTAGATTTTAATTATTATATCGATATCGATCAAATTTTAGTCCATACTTAGCCACTGCAAATTAAAAATATTTACAAGAGAGAGTTTACTCAAATTTGGTTAATATATGATTTTAGAAAATATAAGAGACGTCGTCAAATATGATCGTGATCGGATCATTTTTGGCCAAGTTCCCACCAATATCAACTTAAGGTTATCTACAGGCAACAAATAAATGACAATTTGACTTAAAATCAATTTTTATTTATTTACTATGTCCATCTTAAACATCACCCGACTTGACTGGACCTAATATCTTTTTTTTTTATTTATGGTATAAGGTATTATATTATATAATTTATTTTAAATCTTGTTTTAATTTAAATTTTTTATATACATATTTTTTATGAACTGAATGAATTTATATTATTTTAGATTTAAAATATTAAAAAAAAATATTTATTTTAAATTCAAATTTCTGTAATATTTTTTCTATTAAATTTTATAGTTTTAGATTTTAAATATAATCTATGTTTTTTTATATAAATTTTTTCAATGAACTAAAAATTTAAAATTAATATTTTCTTAAAGGGTGCAATTATTATGCTATGTTTGGAGAACTAGATGGGAAGTCCTTCTTTTGTATGTCATTTTTATATCAATATTATAAGAAATGATTTTGAAACAGGACCTTAAATAGCCCGTTAGATTAATTTCTAAAAAATTCATAGTTTAAAATTTTATTTTTAATTATATTTTTTCATATAAATATTTGAAATAAAAACAAACACATAAATTGATAGCTTATTAGTCAATTTGTTTACTTTTTTGGATTTAAAATATTAAAAATTTGTTTTTTTATATTATTGAAATAAATTGTTTCTAAATTTGGTTTAAATTCAAAAATTTTTTTAAAATTTTTTAAAATTCAAAAATTGTTTTATTTTTTTAATTTTGATTTTAAATCAATTTTTTTATATTCTTCTATTCTTCTCTAATAAGTTCTTTTCTAATAAATTGTATAATTTTAATTATTTTTATTTATTTTATATATTTTTTTTGGTCAGGATATAATGACTTTGTGCTGATGTTTGTAACTACCAAAAATATTTGACCTATTTTATACCGGTCGACGCAGAATAATTTTGTGAGTCGATTTAACATTGTCCGTCCGTCCGTCTGTATGTCCATGTAATAACTACTTGTGATCAATCTAAAATTTGAATATATTTTGATGAAATTTAGTATATAAGGTCCTATCGACCATAGGATGAAATTGGTGAAAATCAGTTCATGTTCAGACCTAGTCCTCATACAAATGAGGTCGAGTTAAATTGCCATAGTATACAAATTATCATATATCGAGGGCTTATATTCAAAAAGTGCTACCTGCATCAATAATTATTTTAAAGAGAGCGTGTAAAACCAATTTATTAATAAGATCTTGAAGAAATTGTCGATCGATTTCCTACAATATCTATTAAGAAATAGTCATACTAATCATGTATGATATCAAAATTTATATCATATTTGACAGTTATGTATATCAGAAAACAGTTTGAAATCAAAAATTAATATTGCTGTCAAATGTTGATAGCACTTTTGAATATAAGCCCTCGATATGTAGATCTCGTCAATTGGGTTTGTTTATGTTATTTATTATATCCATTTATCAGTAGTCTAAAAATAAACCCTATAGGACAATTCTCAAATTTGGTTTATATGCATATCTTTTTGCAAAAAAAGTGACTTTACCTAGTCCCCATATAAATATATCATCCGAAATGAACTTTTTCATATCTGAAGGCAAAAAAAAAAAAAATAAAAACAATGCCACTCAAATTTTGTTTCTGCTTATTTTCTATATCAAATTAATTGGGCCTAAGAGATAGGGTCTCTAAATGCACGGTATAGGGTGTCGTATAGTTGATCTAGAGCGACTATAATTTTCTTAATTGTTTAATAATAACAAAGGTAGACCAAGTCATTTTATTCTCGAGGGATTTGAAAATGTTTGTTTGTGTAAATGAGTTATAAATTATTTTGCTACTTTTGGAAAACTAAATGAGAGATCTTTCTTTTTTATGTCATTTTTATAAGAATCAGCTCAAAATTTAAAAAGCTAATTTATCGGTTGGCTATTATTAATTTATTTAATTATTTTTTATATAAATTTTAAAATATAAATAAATTGACAACAATTTGTATACTTTTTTATATTTAAAATATTTTATAATATTATTTTATATTTTTTTAAATTTAAAATTTTTTATATTTAGACTGTTAATTTATATTCTTTTAGATTTAAAATATTTAACAAAAATTACATAGATATTTTTATATTATCTTTTTTTTAATATTTTTTTCTATTAAATTTTATAATATTAGATTTTAAATATAGTTTTTATGACCAAGTCTCGAGGGAGTTAAAATTGCTTGTTATTTTGCAACTTTTGGGAAATTAGATGAGAAGTCCATCTTTTGTATGCCATTTTTTTTATTAATATAATAAGAAAATGCCTAAAGTTTTTGTTGTTATATTTTTTTCATATAAATATTTGAATAAAAAACAAAAAAATAAAAAAAAATTGATAGCTTACTTATTAGTCAATTTGTATACTTTTCTGGATTTAAAATATTTAAAAACATTATTTTAAATTTTTAAATCAAATATTTTCCAAGTTTTGTTTTAATTTAAAATTTGTTACATTTGTTTTTTTAATGAACTGTCACTTGTTTAGATTCTAAGTATTTTTCAAATATGTTTTTTTTTTAATTTCTAATAAATTGTATAATTTTACATAATCTTATATATTAAAAAAATTTATGAAAACTAAGTCAGTCCGTCTGGCCGTTCTATCCGGCTGATTTCCTTCATTTTTTTCAATGAAAGGTATTTAGACACAGATATGTCATCAATCACTGAAATTTACTCAACTCCCACCTTACTCAAGTTATACTCAAACGCGATTCTTCCCTGTACATTTCTTATGGGACACATTCACTCAAGCAATTCGAATTCCTTTAGCTCCTCTTCTGATGAATAGATCTTGATCGTTTACTCTCAGAACACACAGTGGATCAAGCTCTTTCTTCTGAGCTATTAAATTCGTTGAGTTTGAGGAAAGTTATGCGTGCACAATCAACTTTACATTATGCATCACGAAAGTTAACGTACAGAATTCATTACAATAATTGCATAACACATACCCTGTGTTGAATTGTGAACTGCCAAAAATTTGAATACCTTTAGGTGGCATACAAGGTGGCCTTTATTCCTGTGTATTCAACAAATATTTATAATGAAATAAACTTAATGAATTATATGGATTAAAAAACATTGAAAGAAATAGATTGAATGACAAAATAAAATTTCCTAGAATTTGCACTCGAATTTCGAGGGCTGGGCTCTGCTAGTAAATACTATTTTTAAACTCTTTCTTTCAACTCATATACTCTTTCTGTCTGTCTGTCGTGGGTCAACCCCAATGCCCCTTATACAATTGTTCTGAAACTTGGCCCATTGTCTTGTTGTGACTACAGATTAATTTTGGGGTAGTCACGCACAGTCACGCATAGTCACGCACAGTTACGGAGTGATCATTTCCTCTCATCCGATCGAACTGAAACTTGGTCCATACACTTGCTGTAGTGAAACAACAGCAGAAGGGGAGACCATATCCGCCAACACAACCAGAGGATGTCCACAGGGAGGAGTTCTTTTGCCCTTGATGTGGAATCTGGTTATAGACGAATTACTAATGAAACTGTCGGAAGCAAGAATAGAATGTCAAGGCTACGCGGACGACATAGTCTTAGTAGCAAGAGGCAAGTTCGAGGAAACCCTATGTGACATTGTACAAAGAGGGTTGAGGATTATATGTCAATGGGGCAGGGTACCATTTACCAGGAAAAGGAAACTTCCAAGATGGAGGGCAATTCAAATTCTGGGAGAAGTATTGAACCAAAGGCTGAAGTGAAATATCTGGGGATAGTACTGGACAACAAGTTAACATGGAAGGCACATGTCGACCATATCACTGAGAAAGCCAAGCGAGCTACAATGATATGCAGAAGGGTAGCGGGTAAAACCTGGGGATGTAAACCCAGCATTCTACACTGGATGTACTCTATGAGTACCATCGTTGCCCCATGGACAAGGCTGAGCAGAAATATGATTTCAGGAAATACTTTATTACGGAACTTAGCAATAAGAGAGAATGGAGCGGTTTAAGTACAGCATATTCTCTAAGAGAAGAAACAATCAAATGGTACGCAGATGGGTCAAAAACCGAAAGTGGCACAGGGGCGGGAGTCTTCGGGCCTTGAACCAAATACTTCGAGCCAATGGAAATACACACGAGCATTTTCCAAGCGGAAATTTATGCCATCGATAGATGTGCACAAATCAGCTTGCATAGGAAGTACAAAAGACGGAACATAGCCATATTATCAGATAGTCAAGCTGCTATTCGAGCACTAAGCTCCTATGAAGTATACTCTAAGTTAGTATGGGACCGTATACAGAAGCTAAATGAGCTAGGTAAACACAACAAGGTTAGCCTTTGTTGGGTCGCGGGACACACTGGGATTCAAGGTAATGAGCAAGCTGATGAACTTGCCAGAAGGAGAGCTTCCACAAAATTAATTGGGCCGGAACCATTTTGTGGAAGAGGAAAAGGAGTATGGGAAGACGTAATCAGGGAACATGAAAATTGTGTTAGAAGAGATTTGGGTCGTGCATAGGATTCTCAAAGAACGGTCTGAGAATACTAACCGGTATTTTAACTGGTCACTGCAGGCTCAGGGAACATCTGAGCAGGTTAGGAATTGTAGCAAACTCCATGTGCAGATTCTGTGATGAGGAAGCAGAATCACCAGAGCACATACTTGGGAACTGTGGAGCGCTAATGCACACTTGAATTTTTTTATTATTTTTACTTTTCTTTTTTTTATTATTGGTTGCCATTTATAAATTTAATGTGTGTATAAGATTAGTTTATAATTATTATGGTAACATGAAATGAAATCTGTCTAATATACTGTAATCGATTGGCCGTAATTGGCTTTAAGATTGTTGAATAAATAAATAAAATAAATAAAAAAAAGGAAAAAGCACCTGGGTTCCTTCCAAATATTAGGTAGCGACATAAAATTACCAGAATCAACCAACATTCTCGAATTCCTGAGGGCTTCAGGGTTGGATGAGAGTTTATAGTACTTCAAACACCTCTTTATACAATACAATACACTTCGCACCTGTACCTCTAAAGTGAGTCAACTCAAAATTTTTAAATTTTCACTTTTTGCAAGAAAGCGATACACAGTAGTCATATCTATCCACTGTAAAAATCTTACATCGATTTTTCTAGTCTTTCCCAAAAAAAAATACAGTTGTAACCCTCTTTGTGTAATAAGAGTAGCGTCTTTAGAATCCACTTAAAAGACATATTTTAAGTTGCGCCCAAAAAATTTTTTATTTTTGATGACCACTGAAAAAATCGCAAAAACAACTACTGCTGTATACCTTTTATTCGCAATTCTTTACAATGAAACAACTGTTTTTAAATTTTATAGTAAATATTAAAAAAAAACCCGTTTTTTGCCTCTACTGAAAATTTGTAAATTTTGAATTGACTCACTCTTGAGGTACAGGTGCGACTTGGTGTGACAAAAAGATTAACTCTGACTTAGTCACACACAGTCACGCATAGTAACGCACTGTCACGGAGAGAGAGATTCAAAACGCATATGCATAAGGAAAGAAAGAGTTTTAATAAAAGCTTTGTTTTTATGGGTTAGATTATTATATTTGTCGATTTATATAATAAGAATGCTAGACCAAGTCATTTTATTCTCGAGGAAGTTAAAATTGATTTTTTCTTAAAGGGTGTAATTACTTTATTTTGCTACTTTTGGGGAACTAGATGACAATTTTATATTAATGTTACAAGAAAATGTTCAAAATATTGACACAAATTGTTCGGTATTCGAAATCATTATATAGTTATAATGTTTCAAAATATTCTTTTTTAGTTACAATTTTTTATATAAATATTTTCAATATAAAATTATATTAACTGAAAGTTTATTAAATTATACACTTTTTTTAGGTTTAAATATTTTCAAATATTAGTTAACATATTGTTACATAATTTTTTTTTAAATTTAAATTTTTTCATTTTTTTTTATACTGTCATTTTAGATTTTACATGTTTTACTTATTTTTTTTTTATATTTTTGTGTTCAATTGTTGTTTAATATTTCTATTTTGTAAATGTTATGTTTTTTATCTAATATTTTTTTTATCGCCGTTCTTTAACTATTTCTTAAATATTTTATACAGTGAAACTTCGATATCACGCACTTCGTTATAACGAAAAACTCAATATAACGAATTTGTTGCTGAGTCCCTTGAAAAAACCTCTTTATTGCATAGTTTTTCATACAAAAATGCTCTATAGCTATAACGAAGAAATTCTGAGCTATAAAGCCTCTATATAGCGAAGTATTTTTCAAAAGCCTCTATACAACGAAATCATACTTGAGAAATATAACATTTTTGTAAGTCGTTAAAGTCCCGTTATCAAAAGCCTTTACATAACGAAGTGTTGATTCTATCGCCTCTATATAACGAAGTCAGAATAAAGCAAATTCAATTGGTAAGCAAAACGGTAAAGTCCCGTTATCAAAACAACGAAATCTAAATGTGTTTGCAAGCGCATATGTAATGCGTCACAAACATAGTCAGTTTCTTTTTGATTCTTGTCAAAATGAGTGCATTAAAGCGTAAATCAATTTCTATACGAGAAAAAATTTCTATAATTGATGCCGTTGCTCGTGGTGACAAATCTAAGCAAGACATTGCTAAAAAATTTAATATACCACCGAGTACGCTTTTTACAATTTTAAAAAATCGGGAGATTATTTGTAACACTACACCTTTAAAATGCAAAAGAATGCGCCTTGCAGAATATGAAGACGTTGAGCAATGTTTATGTAAATGGTTTACACAATATCGAATTAAAAACATTCCATTCCATTCCGAAAAGCTTACCAGTTGACTACATTGCAAACAAAAAAGCTTGAGTGACCAGCGATATATGGTTTGATTACTTACAAAAATTTCACAACGATATGACTAAAGCCAATCGTAAGATTTTATTGTTAGTAAATCCATCAAGTTACAATTTTTGCCGCCAAACGCAACATCGAAACTACAACCTCTAGATCTGGGAATAATAAGAAATTTCAAACACTTTTATCGCAAAGAGGTAGTCAAAATTTTAATCAACGATCTTGAAGAGGGGCGCAAAAGCTCTATAAATGTTTTACAAGCATTAAGAATGGCACACAAGGCGTGGGAAAGTGTCGAAAAATTAACAATTGTAAACTGTTTTGCAACTTGTGGCTTTTCCTAGCGCCGAAATATTTTGGTTACAGAAAATGTTTGCCTCCAAGAAAGCGAACAATGGCTTATTCTAAAAAACCATTTAAAATTAACAAAACGGTTTGATGATTTTGTAAATTTCGATGACAACATTACTTCTACCGGGTTCCTTATCGATGATGACATTATTACTAGTGTAACGAAACCACAAGATAATGGTGAGCAGGAAGATGACGAAGCTTAAGAAATTGAAAATATTGTAATTGCTTAAGAGGCTTAACTAATTGTCGGAAAACAAACATTTTTGGAGGCACAGGATTCTACACCGCAAAATACATTTGACAGCTTAACATCTGTCAAAAAAATATCGATGATTGCATTCTAAGCTTTCGTAAACAAACAAAAATAACACAATATTTTATATATATCTAATAAAATTAAAAAAAATATATAAAAATATAACCTGTTTAATTCTTTATTTACCTCTTGGATAGTGAATTTTTATTAGACACATATATAGTATTTTCGTGTAAAATAGAATTTGGATAAAAAAAAACTGAAATTATAACGAATTTTTTTCGCATTTCTTCAAATTTCGTTATACGATAAATATGTATAACGAATCAATAGCTATAACGAACTATTTTGCGATTTTCCTCAGATTCGTTATATCGAAGTTTCACTGTATTACTATTTTTATTTTTGTTTTGTTTTTTAAATGTGCTCTCAATTTATTTATTTATTTTATATATTTAAAAATATTATTTTTATTTATTTATTTTACATATATTTTTTTTAATTATACTTATATATTTATCGATTTAAATTTTAAATATTTTAAAATTTCTTTTAATTTAATTTAGAAATTTTTTTATGTACTTGTTTTTCTCATAAATTGTCAATTTATATCATTTTAGATTTTCTACAATCAAACAAATAATTTACATGATATTCAGGAACATATGTAAGATATAAATTTTGCAATATTTTTTTTTCTCGCTTTTTTTATATTTTTATTTCGAATATCTTTTAAAAGCAAAAATATTGGAGAGTGTCACTTAAAAACATTTGAACAGATTTATCATGTTCCCAACCGAATAAGAAAATAAATATGTATAAAGCAAACACAAGACAAAAAAAAAAAAAAAACAGAAAAAACAACCATAAAATAAATAATAATTTTAGTAAAGAAAACAAACTTGTCAAATAATCCAAATTGTGTCTGGTTAAAAATTGAAAATTATGAACATTTTCATCTATAAAAAAAAAAACAAATATTTTTTGTAAATATATTTTACAGTGTCTGCAAACGATTGAATTGTATATATGTATGTATGTATATATAGGAATGTATAAACTTGTTTGTTGCATGCATTTTATAGACATTAAATTTTATGGTCGCATATGTTGCATATTTGTTATGCGTCTCTAAAGATCTTTTGAACAAGATGATGATAATGGCCATAACGATAATGATGTTACAAAAAAATTAAAAAGGGATATTTTTTTTGAATTTTGATTAAGTAGAGTTCTCTTTTACACTACCATTAAAAATATTATTAGACATTAATTTTAAATAAAATTTAAGAAATATTTCATATAAATTTTGAAAAAAAAAAAAATTATTAATCCTTTATTTTAAAAAAGTTTGTTCAAATTAATGAATCTATTATAATTTTGGGTTGGTGATTATTTTTATATTTTATTAATTTCTATTTCGTTTATCACACCAGCTAATAACTTTTTTTATCGTATTTTAATTTTTGAATATTTTTAGTAGAAATGTTTTATATTTTTTTTTTTTTTTGCTGTGTGGTTAATTTTGCTTCTAGATTATATTTACATATGTATAGTTATCAAATTAACATAATATATTTTTGAAAACAAAAATGAAAAAGAACGAGCAACCACAAAAATTAATAATAATAGTGAATAAATAAATGTTTTTGTTTTAATATAAATTTAGTGTACACATGTTTGTATATTAAAATGTGTCCCCTTTAATATGGTTCGATGGTGACTGATGACTTATCCCATTGTCACACATATAACAAAATACAACCAAAAAAACAACAACCACATGTAGTACTTTACAAAAAATACAACATACATATATAATATTGGATATTTGTATGTCAAAAACCAGAAAAAAAATATAACAACACTCATAGAAATTGGCATAACCATACCATACTTAATACACATAGATTACAATAAATATTTAAAAATCAACGGAAGTAAGTTTCGTTTTTTGATTGCTATGTTATATACATATGTAGGGACTGATTGTAGTCATAAAAAACCACTTAATTAAGAGAACTTAAAATAATTTTTAATTTCTAACCAAATATTCAATCGAAAAGTGGGCTTTAATCTAAACTCTGCTCGATATTTTCTAAATAGATAATATTTTTTTTTTTTTTATAAATTTTGATATAAAATTTTGAATAATTGAACAAAATTAGTATAAAATATAATTTTTATTTTGCTTTGACTTTTACATTTAAGAATTTAAATCTCCTGTTTTGTTTTAAATATTTTTTATTTGTTCCACATGATGATCTACTTATGTATTTTCCAACTAATAGTTTAAAAGTAAATAATATTAAAAGTATAAATAAGCTAGAAAAAAAACACAAGACACTGCAGAATATTGTTGTCAAGAAAGTGTTTTTACATCGCACACTGATACAAAAAAAAAAATAAAAATTAAATAGAAAAAAATAAGTAAAACTATTTAATACTTCTTGGTGTGGTCACCTTTAACCGCAATCACAGTTTTCAGCCGTCTTTTCATAGAATCAACCTGTTTTTGCAAGTATTAATATTTTCCTATCAGTTTTGCTTTTAAAATGCTCCCATAGTGCTTTTTTTAAAAGTAAACCCACCAGTTTGCGATCGGGTTTAGGTCTGCACTATGGCCAGCACATCTCTGTATCAGCATAAAACCCAAATGTTTCGAACTTTTTAATTAGATGACACTTCAAAATATCCAAGTATAGTTGCGCATCAATGGTTTTCTAAATGAAACAGATATCTCCTACTTCCTCCCTCCTACTGCCCTTCCAAATCATTTCGGATAATCCCGAGATTGTAGTTGTAATAAACAATCTGAATGAATCAAATCAATTAACGTTCTTTGTCAGGCATTTTAAATTCAATAAAATTCACTTCGTTTTTGATCAGAACATTAGAAGTTACTATGATCGAAAATACCGAAGTACAGCAGATGATAAGAAATTCATTTTAAAAGAATATTATAATTCAAAGTAAAATTGGGAAAACACTTTCTTGACAACAAAATTTTGGAGTCTTTTCCCTTTTTTGTTGTATCTTTCCACATTTCTTTTTAGTTTGTTCCATCTTTGTTATTGTTTGTTAATAAATACATAAATAAATTCGAAATAGTAAGACAAGTAAATTTAATACAAACCGAAGAACTAAAGGTCACAACGACAAAATTTTTATTATGTCAAGACACTTTCTTTTATTTATTTGGTCTTAACATTTTTTGAAATATAAAATGAAATATTAATAAATATAAACATAATTCACATTTAAAAAATTCAGCTCAAAGTTTTCATAATAATTAGAACAAGAAATGAGAAGAATTGAAACTTTAGGAATGCACCTAATATTTTTTAAAATTTTACAAATTTGGCCTCAATTTTTTAAAATCAATTTATATTTGAAAATTCAACTTAAGTTTTTTATACAAACATTCCGTTTTATTGAATGACATAAATTCACCCCAAATGTTTTAACATTTTTTTTTTTAAATTTGTGAAAGTTTTTTAAACAAATCTAAGTCTCCTTCATTCGAATTGAACTATTTCGTTTCATTAAGTGAGAATATTAACTTATTGAATTTTAAAATTGAAACTTTTTTATAGATATTTACTATATCATTAATCATATAAATTTATTATATGATTAAGTGAGAAATACAAAAAATTTCTACTGATCCTCTTCTTGAAATCAGCATAATTAAATTTTTAGAAATTAAACTCAAAATTTTAAAATTCACCTCAAATTTTTTTAATTTAATAAAACATAATTTTTATTTTGCTTTGACTTTTACATTTAAGAATTTAAATCTCCTGTTTTGTTTTAAATATTTTTTATTTGTTCCACATGATGATCTACTTATGTATTTTCCAACTAATAGTTTAAAAGTAAATAATATTAAAAGTATAAATAAGCTAGAAAAAAAACACAAGACACTGCAGAATATTGTTGTCAAGAAAGTGTTTTTACATCGCACACTGATACAAAAAAAAAAAATAAAAATTAAATAGAAAAAAATAAGTAAAACTATTTAATACTTCTTGGTGTGGTCACCTTTAACCGCAATCATAGTTTTCAGCCGTCTTTTCATAGAATCAACCTGTTTTTGCAAGTATTAATATTTTCCTATCAGTTTTGCTTTTAAAATGCTCCCATAGTGCTTTTTTTAAAAGTAAACCCACCAGTTTGCGATCGGGTTTAGGTCTGCACTATGGCCAGCACATCTCTGTATCAGCATAAAACCCAAATGTTTCGAACTTTTTAATTAGATGACACTTCAAAATATCCAAGTATAGTTGCGCATCAATGGTTTTCTAAATGAAACAGATATCTCCTACTTCCTCCCTCCTACTGCCCTTCCAAATCATTTCGGATAATCCCGAGATTGTAGTTGTAATAAACAATCTGAATGAATCAAATCAATTAACGTTCTTTGTCAGGCATTTTAAATTCAATAAAATTCACTTCGTTTTTGATCAGAACATAAGAAGTTACTATGATCGAAAATACCGAAGTACAGCAGATGATAAGAAATTCATTTTAAAAGAATATTATAATTCAAAGTAAAATTGGGAAAACACTTTCTTGACAACAAAATTTTGGAGTCTTTTCCCTTTTTTGTTGTATCTTTCCACATTTCTTTTTAGTTTGTTCCATCTTTGTTATTGTTTGTTAATAAATACATAAATAAATTCGAAATAGTAAAACAAGTAAATTAATACAAACCGAAGAACTAAAGGTCACAACGACAAAATTTTTATTATGTCAAGACACTTTCTTTTATTTGTTTGGTCTTAACATTTTTTGAAATATAAAATGAAATATTAATAAATATAAACATAATTCACATTTAAAAAATTCAGCTCAAAGTTTTCATAATAATTAGAACAAGAAATGAGAAGAATTGAAACTTTAGGAATGCACCTAATATTTTTTAAAATTTTACAAATTTGGCCTCAATTTTTTAAAATCAATTTATATTTGAAAATTCAACTTAAGTTTTTTATACAAACATTCCGTTTTATTGAATGACATAAATTCACCCCAAATGTTTTAACATTTTTTTTTTTAAATTTGTGAAAGTTTTTTAAACAAATCTAAGTCTCCTTCATTCGAATTGAACTATTTCGTTTCATTAAGTGAGAATATTAACTTATTGAATTTTAAAATTGAAACTTTTTTATAGATATTTACTATATCATTAATCATATAAATTTATTATATGATTAAGTGAGAAATACAAAAAATTTCTACTGATCCTCTTCTTGAAATCAGCATAATTAAATTTTTAGAAATTAAACTCAAAATTTTAAAATTCACCTCAAATTTTTTTAATTTAATAAATTATAGAAATTTGCTTTAATTTTATTTAATTTTTACAAAATGAGAAAAATTAAAATTTTGAAATTAACCTCAAACACTTAAATTCATTATAAAATAACCTTAAAATTTTTTTGCACAAATTTACTTGAACCTCAGAAAGCTTTATTAAAATTTTGTTCACATTAATGAGAAAAATTTTATTTTTAGAAATTAAACTGAATTTTTTTAAACAAAGTTTTAATCTTAAAAATCACATATACAAATTTTAGATTAGAAAAATTGAATTTTTAGAAATATAACAAATTTTTTTTTTAATTTTTGACATATACCGCATGCTTTCAATTTTAAAATTCATTCAAGCTTTTTATACAATTTAACGGCTTAAATTTTTGAAATTTTTTAAATTTAGTTTTTTTTTTATAAATATTTATTTATACTAGCAGATTCCAGCACCCGAAATTCGAGTGCAATTTCTAGGCAGCTTTATTTTGTAACTTAGCCAATTCACAAACCAACACCTCTATGGTTTATTATTGTTGTGAATGAAGATAACAAACTCATTAACAAACATATTAACAAATTTAATAAAACACACATAGCATACGTTAATTTTATGTATGTGTTAGTAGCAACTTTAAATGCATTTTACTCAAAATAGAGGAAAAAATTTAAAAATCTGTAAGTCTGCAAAACGGCTAAAAAATACCTTTCAAATAATATAAGTTTGGTCAAAATCGGGATAAAACCGTAAAACAAAACATCGGTCACAAGAAATCACCTAGCCTATTAATATTATAGATTTAAAATCTATCTCTAAGATTTTTATACAAGTTAACTATCGCTTTTAATTTCTAGAAATTCGCCGTTAATTTTTGAAATTCACCTTAAGTTTTTATAAATATCAACTTTCTAACGTTTCGTTTTTCTTTCAATGAGAAAAATTCAAAATTTTTTAAATAAAATTCTAATTTTTTAAAACTTTTTTATATATAATAATTCACTTTAAATTTATTTACACAATTTTCAAAAGCACAATTGTGAATACCTGACTATTGCTTCACATCAATTTCAAACTTTTTTATACGTTTCGATTTGCATTAAAATGAGCCCAAAATTGAAATGATCTGTGCTTGAAAAACAGAATTTGTTTCAAACTTTTTTTACGAAATTTTTACGAAAAAAAAAAATATAAAAAAATATTTACCATTTATTTACATTTTGTAAAACTACACAAATTCTTCATGTGGTAGGGCTGAACCCTACTTAAATGGTATTAATGACAAAAACAAACATACATATGTAACTACAAGTGTATTGATAAAGATTCACTTTGCTACTCCTCACAGACACAAAAACACAAGTGTAAAAATATCCATGTAACACATCATCATTATTACCCATAATCATTCCTTATAAGAAAACGACTAACAGAAGAAAAAACACTAAAGATGTAAATAAAAAAGAATTTCTGTAAGTAGTAAATTAAAAATCTCTTTAAAAGATCAATGGCATATTTGTTTTAAGATGTTTGTAAAGTAAACAAGGTCACATAGCAGGAATAACTTTAAGACAAACAGGGGGTCACACTGCGCCACATTTAACCCTTTACTTTTTGAAGTATTTTAAAAGTCTTTTACTTTTGATTTGACTTTTATTTGTTTAAATTTGTTATTTAACTAGATAATTTGGTTCAACAGAAAAAAAAGGGTATTTTACAGCAAAAAGTTTTTTATTTTCTCAAAACTTATAACAATTGAAGGCGTAAAAAATTAGCTTGTCAATACAATCTAATGTCATAAAGTCTTTCTTCAAAAAAAAAAAAAAAAAAAAAAAAAGACGAAAAAACCAACAAACAGGAAAAACAAACAACTTCCTTCCAGTAGAAAAGAAGACGACCAAAACATAAAACCCCCCTTAAGACAAAAAAAAAAAAAAAAAATTCTTAAAAATTTTCTGCCAAAAAAAGGGATTGCTTTTTTGAATTGTTTGCTTTTTTCCCTTTTTCCTTTACAGAGTATCAATGTTAAACTAAAATGTTTGTATTTTCAATTGTGCGTTAAGTATCATGCGTCCATTCTTAAAAAAAAAAAAAAAAGAAACGGAAAAAAGATGGTCTGTTAGGGCAATAATACTGTCTGCGGTCTATCTTAACGCGTTTACAATTCATTGCTCTTCATGTCGGCCTTTTAGCATAATTTAAAAATCTTTTTACAGGAGGAAGAGTTATAAGTTTCAAATAAAAGTGATACTTAAGTACTTTCTAACACCTTATTTTGAAAATATTTAAAAAAAAAAAAAAAAATGTAGATTTTTATAATTCTTTTACATACCTCTTTATCTTTGGCAGCTAATAATCCAATTTGATTGTTTAGTTTAGTTTCTTTGTTATAATTATTATTATCTAACAATTTCCCTCTCAATTCTTCCGAATCCATGTGTGTATCATCTTCTTTATCTTCGAATTGTGGGGTCTTTATCTTCTCCATTGCCATTTCCGTTTCCGTACAATTTTGATTTGTAACCATTGAATTTATACTATTTTTGTTATTATTATCACTATTAAAACTATTGATGATGTTATTATTACTATGTGCACTATCAGCAGTAGATTCCTGATGTTGCTGTTGCAGTTGCTGTTGCTCCTCTTTCCGTTCATTATGAGTGTTATTAATGTCTCGTTTATCCGGCATTTGAGTATCACTTGCTGTTGTTGTTGTTGTTAATGTTTTAGAGTTTGTTGAAGCATTTTCTAATGCTAAATTATCTTTGATTTCTTTTGTATTGGTGGGTTGATGTATTATATGCTCTTCATTTTCTTCCTGTTGCTGTTGTGGGTTGCTTGCAGGTTCTAGTGGCGAATGCATGGGAGATTGCTGCTGTTGTACTGCAGCAGCCGCGGCGGCCGCTGCAGCAGCGGCAGCTTCCATCATCATTACTTGTTGGGCGTGATTGAAAAATAATTTGGGATTTAAACAACCGTTCAACTGTTGTTGTTGGTCGTTGCTACTACCGTTGTTGCCACTATCCGATAATGGTGGCGAAGGGGAGGGTGTGGTAGCCAATAGATTACCACCGTTCTGATGTAGGGTTATAGCTGCAGCAACACTATTCAATAACTTCGTATTGTTATTGTTGAATGCGGGCGATAGAAGTTTATTTGGTGGGATTTCTGTTGCCAAAGCGTTCAAAGCTTCTACGGTGTTGGAATCGAGTGTGTTATTTGCGGTGCTAGTAGCCAAAGCGAATTCACCGTTGTTATCACTGTCGGATTCTGTGTTTGAGGTATTGGTCGATAGTTGTTCTTTCAGAGTGTTGACTTCCTTTTCAGCTAAGGTAGCTCTCTATAAATAAATAAAAAAAACTATATTAAAAAAATAATTAAAGGAAAAGCGGGTAAGCATTAAAAACCTAACCTAAATATTTATAAATAACACAGTCATTTGAAAAACAACAATTTTTAAGGCACAAAGTGGTCCCTATTTAGGCTATTTAGGGAACAGATTGGTTTGATATGTTTAGCTTTACTGTGGCTATACTTTTGCCAAATATTGTTAGTGAAAAACTAGGAGTCCCTATAATTTATATTGAAAAACTGAAAAAAAAATGAAATATTTTTTCCTATATATTCTTAAAAAAAAAAAAATGCTGGAAAAAATAATTTTTTTCGGAAATAAATGTTAATAAAACTTGTTCAACAGATTCTTCGCTACATTATTCTCAAATAAAGATAAACGGTCTCACCAAGTCTGAATTAGCTGTTTTTCAGAACCTTTTGAGGCACATAAAAAAAAATTAGTCATCAAACTCGCCAAACCGAGTATAGGATTTTACTACCCTTTGGTAATAGAATCGAACCTGTACTGCCAGGTGCATGTATTTTGCAAAAAGTTTTTATTTGTCGCATAGTATAATCATTGTTTACATTGTTCATCTAGCAAGCAATGGTTAAAGTAGTCAACTGTTTGTAGGAATATTCTTTTTTGTATATATTTTTACATAAATACAATATTTTTTAAATTATCGTCATTGTTTACCTCATGTAAACAACATGTAAAAAAATGGAAAGGGATCTTTCATCGAATTTCTTGGGTTTTTTAATAAAAATATAGAAGCTTACCAATTTACATAAGGTAAACAATAGGTAAATAATAAGAAAAACAACATATTTAGGTTTATAATTGCTAAAACTGAAACAAAAATTTGATAAACTTCATCTTAAATATTTACCTTATGTAAACTAGAGGTAAACAGTCTATAAAATAAATATTTTTGGGGTTTTGCCAGTTATTTTATTGAAATTTTTTTTTTTGGTAATTAATTTATTTCATAAAAAGTCTTGAATTTAATTCCATTGTTTACATAAGGTAAACAATAGATAAAGAGAGGAAAAGTTAATAAATTTTTAAGGTTTAAAATAAATGAACCGAGAAAAAAAATTGTTTGGCTTCATTTTCAATTTTTATCTTATGTAAACGATAGGTAAATAATGTATTCCGCATTTATTCATTTACTTTATTAAAATATATTTTTAGATATTTTTGTACATCATATAAAGATTTGAAATTATTTACATTGTTTACTCAATTTAAACAATAAGTAAAAGGAAATATTTTTTGGCAACATTTTATTTACATTTTTACCTTACGTCTTTTTAGTTATTTTATTCCAATACTGTGTGTTTGATTAAATCATTACCTCAAGTAAAATATTTGAATTATTGACATCATTTACCCTTTGAAAACAATTAATAAATAGTGAACATATTTATGTAGTTAAAGGGGTAATTGACTTAGACTTAAAGAAACAATTGAATGGAGTAATTTTATGTTTTTACAATTTGTAAGCAATGTAAGGTAAACAATGTACAAAGTTTATATATTGTATATTTTTTCGATTTATTTAAATCTTATATATTTGGTTAATTTTTGTATGTCACATTGAGTTTTGGGAATATCTACATTACTTACCCTTTGTAAACAATAAGAAAATTGTGAAATAAATTATACATTATGTAATTTTAATGACTTATTTTTGACTTCATTTTAATTATATACTTTACCTAAACAATAGGTAAACAAACAGTATATTAATTTTATATTTTACAGATTTGTTACTAATTTTATTTATATTTTATGTTTTTGACTATTTATGTACATCATATCAAGCTTTGAAATTATTGACATTGTAAACAATAAGTAAATAGTGAAAATGTTCATATATTTAAAGAATTTCAAGATTTTAAATTTTGTAAATAATGGGTACAATATTTGTATTTTTGAAAATAAATAAAATTTTGAAAATATATATATGTAAATATAAATACATTGTTTACCTTTTGTAAACAATAAGTATTTTTTAAGACGTAAACAAAAAGTAAACATTATATAAATTAAATATTTAGTGAAATTTTAATATACATCAACAATGTAAAAAACAAATATTTGGTGGATTTTTCAGTTATTTTACTTAAATAATATGTTTTTGGTAATGTGTGAACAAATACAAAGTTTTAGAATTATGTACATTGTTTACCCAGTGAAAAGAAGAAGTAAATGGTGAAAAAATGTATATTGTTAATATGATAATGACTTATAAAAGAAAAAAAAATATTGTTTGCCATAATTAAAATTTTTACATTTCGTAAACAATATGTAAACAATATAATATATTATATGGATTTTTAAAATTAATATAATTTTGATTTTTATAACATTATTACTTTATGTAAACAATTGAATTTTAAGGCAAAATTTTTTAAATTTACTTTGTTTTTTCTTATTTTTTTTCAGTTACCAACAACTTTTTTTTATCTCCTCTCCAATTTGCCATAAATCTATGGCAAATAGATTAAGCAATTAACCATTTATTCTAAGCTGTAGTTTTTTTTTTTGAAAATTTATAGTTAAATATGATTCGATAACGTAAAACTTTTTGACCATTATCTTTTTTGTTGTATTTAGTTTGGTTTTTGTTCTAATGACTGTTCAAATCCAGTCATACATATATTCACACTTGTGTTCATAAAAAAGAAGGAAACATATTGAAAATGTTATAAATTTTCTGCCAAGTGTCCTGTATTTGTAAATGTGGCTTGCTGTAATGGCCCCCCATAACTATGGCAAATAGTTTCCTTTTTTGTGGAATCGTTGGAAAAAAAACTGGGAGAAACCCTCATTAATTTTACTTTTAAAGTCATTACGGGTTAAATTTAGCCAAATTAATACATTACAAACTTTTTAAAAGCAAAAGACTGTACAGTCTGGATTCTTGTAGACTTAAGGAATTAAATGTTTTATTTTGTATTGTTGTTTATCGATAAGCTTATATATTTAAATATTTCAAACTATTAGTGGGAGATGTTTTTTTTTTTGTTTGTTGGCAATTGCCAAAAATTACAACAAGTAGAAGGTAAATTTGGTTTTTTGCTAGTTTGATAAAGTTTGTTTCTTTTTTTTTTTTTTGGCAAATTAGTCTTATATGGGGGTTTGTTTAAAGTTTTTAATATTTGTTTTCACTTATATAGGGGAGGGAGAGGGTTATATAAATGCATTTAGAAATAAACGGAAATAATGAGCTTTCGATTAAATCAACAATATCAAAAAACTTTTCCCCCAAAAATATGAAATAAATACAAGAATTTAATTGCCAAAGTTTACAAAACTCCATAGAAAATCAATAAAAAAAAAAAAAAAATACAAGCAAAAACACAAAACTTGTTTCCTGAAGTCGTATTTCAGTTTTAAATCATGTAATCTGGTGATTAAACATGATCGACTTTGAAATCAAAAATTGTATTTTGCATTTTTTTCTTTTCTTTTTGTATTAAGGGAAATTTTTCAAAATTCTTCTTTGCAGCAAAACAAACCCGAAGGCTATTTAAGAACAACAAACTTAAAAGAAATGCGAGTAAATCGAAAATCCTGGCAATGCTTATAATGTGTTTCATAGAAACATGGTTGACTGGTTAAGTAAAACTGGCTGGCTGTGGTCGTATTAAAAACCCATTTTTGCCAGACAACAAAGTCGTCATCAGCAACATCATCATGAATTCTCATTGTATGTTGAATATACACCATCATAAACTGCTCAACAACATTGTCAATGTCCTTCATATTCATCAATAAAGCTTTGATACACACACACAAAACACACACCCACACCCAGGCACAAGTCTTGGAGAGTTAAAGTGTATTTGCCCATACCATAGAAGAGTTTCTCAAAAAGCAGATGAGGATTGTTGATAATTTCTTTGTTTTTTTTTTTGTAGGTTGTTTTGGTCTTAATGATGATGAAAGTTAAAGAAGACGCGAAATAATATTCACTATTTGCCTGTGAGCTAAATTTGTCATCATCAAATGTTAGGACGTACAAGAAATATACTCGGAATATATCAATATTTTTAGATAAAATTTTATTTACATTATTTTTCTGGCCCAAAAAAAGGGTTGTTTATGATGTCTGCATTTAAGACCTGTTTAAGTGTTATTAAAATACTTGAAAATCGATTATTATTTTGATTTAATAATTCATAATTACCTTTTAAAAAAGGATTTCAATTGTATTTGCCGCTTATGTTGTCTATTAGAATTTGTTAAACAAATATTTTTAAGGTAAAGATTTCAAAATAAAACATCCTTTAGATTTTTATTTAGATGTATTGTATTTTTTGTTTTTTCTTTTTTGGTGGCACTTGTTGAAATTCTATACACGTGAGAATTTAAACAAGTGTTGCTTCGGTTTTTTTTTTACAGTATAAGGATTGTTTTCTTTTTTTTTTTTTTTTGTTTTGCAAAAATTGTGATGTCTGAAGATAATAGTACCCAAATACGAAAAAAAGGCAACTAGCCTTTAGAGGATTAAAAAATATCAGAAAAGAGACTTATAAGAAGAAAAAAACTTCAAAAATATTGTGGAAAGAAACAATAGAAATTTAAACTGTTTTAAAAACAAAAAACCTATAAAACTGCTTTAAAGTACAAACAGTGATATAAAAAGCTTTAAGCTTTTTTAAATTAAATCATTATATTAATGAAACTAGCTTTAAAGCTTTGTCAAAAAGTTTTATTTTTATTTAATATTCAATATTTTCTAATAAGCTTAAAGCTTGATTTTTTGAAAGCTTATTTATGAATTTTATTGTTTTTCATCATTTTATCTAAACTTCCTTACAGTTTTTTAAGTCGCTTTACTTCTTTTCAAATTTAATTAAATGATAAAAATCTATCATTCATTTTATTCGTCCTTCTTTTTTTTTAGAAAGGGAATGAAATATTTGTGGTTTTATCTTTTTAGCTATAATTCAACCATTCATATAATTTTCAAGAGTTTGCTGCTGTTATCGCCAAAAAAGGGTTGTAATTTTCATAATAATTATGTTAAAATGAATACTTTTTGGCCATTCATTCATTCATTTAACATTCTTTTTTTCGTTGTAATTTTTTAAACAAATCAATTAATGTTTCTACAACATAAAGAGTTTTTAAGCCAAAATATCTATGGCTTTTCTTTCAACTGTTCGCCTTTTTTTTCTCAAATAATAAAAAAAAGCTGAACAAAATTTTCAAAAAAGAAAACTTAAAAAAAAAACAAGACTCCAAATGAGTTAATTAACTAAAATGCGGGTGGATTTCATTTAATGCTTGTCTACAGTTATATATGTGTCTTTACTCTATACAGGAAACTCTTGAAATGATAACCTTTTTTTTAGTATTTTGGCCAGCAAACATAAGCAAGCTATGATGATATATGGTTGAACAAAATGATGATGGAAAAAAATATTATTACAAACCGTTAAAAGACTGTGAAAAATTGTTAAGTTTAAATGTATAGTTAAAAGGTCATCTACATAAGAGTGTAATATGTTTAACATATGAAAGACCCGACTAATGGAGAAAAAATCTTACGAAAAAAAAACGCTTTTGTTCAAAAATACAAAAGTCAAGCAGTTTGTTCTATATAAAGTATAAAAGAAAAACTGATAAAACAAATTTGAATATAGTTAGAGTATATAAAATAAACACATAGAAGCTCGTAATATTTTTAAATATTAAACTTAAATTTATTACGAAAGTAATATTACATATTTTTTGCAAAAGCTTAATACATTTTCTAAAACTTTGAAAAAGTTTAAAGCTTTAATACCAAAATTAGTTTAATAATTAGTTAAATTAAAAACTAATGTATTTTTCTGCAAAATATTAACGTTTAAATTATTATAAGCTATTATGAAAAAAAAATTGAGATTATGATATTCTTAAAATATCATAATTTTATGCTATGTTCACACGGACAGCAAGATTCGCGGTTCGCTCTCTCGTTCACGGTTCGCGCCCGAATCATGATTAAATCTACATGATTTGCCATACAAAATTTTGAGAGCTAATCTACTTGGTTCAAAATGAACCTAGTTGTGAAGCTAGAAACATTGACTGTCACCTCCAAGTTTGATAAAACATTATCGCTAGTTTACCTGAACTAGCTGTCATAAGTATATTAACAAAGAAAAAAACAAAAAATTAATTTATGCAATAAAATAAATAGAAACATTTAACAAATAAAAAGTATATATTTACATATACATACATATATGTATGTATATTCAAATAAAAATGAAAAAAATGAAATAGTGAAACGTAAAGTGTAGAAGGATGTCTTCAAATATTTGCACAAAAATATAAACGTCAAAATGAAACAAGAACACTCGTCTGAACACCAAGGTTCACAATCATGATTCGGAGAGCGAATCAAGTGGTTCATTTTGCCGTCTGAACATGCTACTATAAAAATTTACACGTTTTGTCGAGTATAAAATGCTTTCGATTTAAAACATTATAAGCTTCAGAAAATGTTACATTTTATTTTTCTAAAGCTTTTTAGTTTTTCCAAAGCTTAAAAAAATTAAAATGTTATATATTCTGAAAGTTGTTTTTTTTTAAATAAAATTGAAGCATTTTCCCATAGCAAAAGCTTGAAAATTAAAATATTGAAAGCTTTTAACAAAGAAAGTTCGATGTAAATATTTCTAAAATATAACCTTTTAACAATTAAGCTTTATGTTAATTTCAAACCCTTTAGTTAGAAAATATTAAAAGCTTTTATGAATTTAAGCATTTTCTTAATTGATAAATTAAAAACACATTTCAAAAGCTTTGAAACTATTAAAAGCTTTGACAAACTACAAGCCTGGATATTATTAATAACTAACTATATTTTTAGTACTGTAAGCTTCTTGTTTATTTTAAAAACTTAGCTTTAAAAATGTAAAAGCTTTAACATTAACATTTATTTTTTAATATAAGTCTTTGACGATTATATTAAATAAATATTAAGCTTGTACGAAGATTAGAATTGGTTAATGTTTAGAATGGTTTTCTAAATGATTTGAAATGTAACATCTATAGATACTCTTAATTAAACACTATACCCCAACTATTCAAAACTTTTTTAAAATTGCAAAAGTTTAGATTGGAAAATATTAAAAGCTTTAGCGATTTATAACATTCTGTTAATTAAAAACGTTAAACTTTTTAAAAAGCTTCGAAAAATCAAAATTTTTACAAGCTATAGTTTGAAAACATTTCAGCTTTTATGAGTAAACATTTTGTTAACTTATAATTTGATAACACCTTTGGATATTCTTAGTTAAAGCCATTTTAAAATTACAAATGCTTAACTTTGATTTTACCATTTCTCAATCTAAAGCTTTAAAAATTTTTTTTAAAGAAGCCGAGATAATCAAAAAATTGCTATTCTTAAAAAATTAGATTTGAAGAACTTTAGTTTGAAAATACTAAAAAATTTTATGAATTTTTTCGAAAGCTTTGAAACTATTAAAATGTTTGAAATGTTACTACTTTGGAAATTCTTAGTAAGCCGCTTCTAGTTTTTCGGAGCTTTTTGTGGATTTTAAAAGCTACCATTTAAAATATAAAAGTTTTAGTGAAATTAGAATCTGTTTTTAACTTCGGTTTGAAAAGCTTTTAAAAATAAAAAATTTGAATATATTCTGTTTAATTCATTATATTTTTCATGTCTAAATTTGTGCTGATTTGTAACAGTTGTGAAAAAAGGAAGATAAATGAATATTTATATAATAATTACGAGTAATAAAAGATTAAAAAAGGCTGCGAAATTATCTATACATATAATTACATATTATCTATACATTTTTCTAGGTCAGCTTTTATTTAGGTGAAAGAAGTAGTATAACAGATATTTATATTCTAATATAAGTAGGATTTTATTTTATTTAATAATATATTTTTAACAAATATTATACATAAATTTTAAAATTATGCGCTTCTCTTTCCCATGAACTACAACTATGCCAATTTTCACACTCCTCTGTGATCACATTATGCTTCAAATGGGATGTAAAATGTTTTATTATTTTATTATTTTATTAGTAACTTATGTACGTCATTAAGATTTAAGCTTTAAAAGCTTTTGAACAACAAAATCCCTAAATATTTTTAATAATAATTTATGTTTATTAAAGATTTCAAAATTTAATCATTTTTTACAAAAGCTTAAAAAGGTTTTAATAATAAAATCAATCATATTACAGGAATTTTATTTATACAATTATTTTTTTGTATTGGATTTGTAATTGTTTTTTTTACAGCTTTCTAGCCATAATCGTTCTTGCAATTTCGCATAATATTTTGCAATAATGTTTTTTTATTCATTTTTTCCCATTTCAAGAGGGTTAATTTTAATTTTGCTACATTTTCAACTCGTGTTAGTCTCAAGTCGGGCTTGTTTTGTGTTAATTTCCAGCTCCTTAAAAAAATATTTCTTTGATTTTTCAATAAGAAACAAATAAAGCGGTAAATTTTGTTTAAAACCTTTGTTGCTTTTCTTTCGTTCTTTCTTTATTTTTTCGTTGAGCACGCGTCAGCTGCAATTGCAAAAATTACAAAGAAAAGTCTTGAGCATTGAGAAAAAACTACACAAAAAATACGCGTGCTAATATAAGTATGTTGGAACAAAAAACAAAAAAAAAGTTTTGAATTTTATATAACAATATGTGCAATATAAAGGAGTTAAAATTTAAGAGGGTTGTTTATGCCACCGAATGCTTGGCTGCTTTGGTAACAATAAATCAAAGCAAATCAATGTGTATGACGATGATGACGATTATTATTTTGTATATGGAAACCCGCAACAAGCCTCATATAACGACAATAACAATGACTGCAAGGATGTAAGAATGTACTGAATCAATGAATGAATGAATGAATGAATGGTACTTTGTATGCCTGTAAGTAATGTTTATGGTTTTGGAAAATGTCACATGAGGAGTTTTTAAATACTTATTGTGGTGGCTGGCTTAAATGGGATTTTTGTTGTTGTGTTTTTTACTAAAATGCCTTCAAGTGACAGTTTGTGACAAGAAGTTTTTGATATTTGCAAATTCTTTGCAGTTTTTATTAAAAGACTGATTAATGAAGCTTTTTGTTTTGCATATATTTAATGAAGGATGTCATTTATATGATTTTTTTTTTTATAAAAACAATTTTTAAGAAATTTAGGTGTAAACAAATTATTGGTAGCTACAATTTTTTAATAATTGTTTACCTTAGCTAAAGTTTATATTAGGATAACAAATAACAAATTTTGATAAAGATGTTTATATAACACTGTATTTTAATATGGCAAAAGTCTTACAGAAGAAAGTAACATCTTTAATTTAAGCCTACACTTCTATCTTCATACCTCTTTCTGCTTTCCAGGGCCTTAACATGTTTTGTTTTTGAAACATTAATTCCAAACAAATATTTTAAACATATTTGCAATTACACACACATTAAACATGAAGAAAAAAATTGAAACAAAAATTTCAATTTACTCCTACCACTCACTCTTAACTCTTAAGAAATTTAATGAAAATAAAACAATCAAACAAACAAATTTAAAGACTAACATCAGGCGTTTGAAAAAAAAAAGTTAAAAAAGTGCTTTACAAAAGGAGTGAGTAAGTATGGTTTTGAATTTTAACATTCATGTCAATTCAAATTGCAAAAGACAAAAACGAAGGCATCTACAAGCGTCTAAAGTAATAAAAAATATATAAATTTTACTCTGAAAACAGAGAGAAGGGAGGTAGAATAAAAATATACACTTGATAAAGTCAATACTGATACATACATCTCTATGAATCTACACATATGACGCTTCCTTTGTGTAAGCAGAGTGCAAAGCAGGAAGATGGCTATAAATGTATGTATGTGCACGTTTAAAAGCCTTTTCGAAAAAAGTTTTTTGCTTTTTTTTTAATTTTATTTTTATTTTGAGTAGCGCTGTACATTCAATGATGAACATGAACATGAACATGATGTTGCAAGCTTAAGCAGCAACCCTTTTTTAATTTTAATTTATATTTATGCTTCATTTTTTCAAACAGATAGACAGACGGACAGACAGACATCTTGCTACATCTTTATACGCTGACTGCTAAAAAGATTCAATGTTTATGACAAAAGCAAAAATTGTCAAAACCCTCATACGAACCAAACACCAAACCATTGCAACCAACCAACGCCCCCTTTCCTTCGATATTTATATATATATAAAATAATATATGTATAAGCCATCATTAGTTACTTTTGTTGTTTTTACATACATTCATATGTATAATGTTACAGCCAGATACCCGCACACATATTCATATTAAGCTCATACTCCTTAAAATATGCTCATCTTTTTATTTATTTATTTGCTTTACTTTACAGTCGTCATACGCAATTTTCTTATATACTTAAGCCTTAAATGTAATTAGAGTCCCTGTACTATAAAAACATAAAAAATGAAATGAAATCATCTAATTTTATGCACAGCCTGTATTTCGTAAAAATCAAATCCTTAGAAGCACACTGTATTAAAATCGTTACAGAAAACTCATACCTCCGATTTGATTTTAGCCTTAAAGTAGGCTTTGTATTTGGTAATTTGTAAATATGTTTGTTTGGAATATTAATTCTTATTTATTGTATTCATTCATATTTGACAACCCTTTTAAATATGTTTTATTGCTCCTATCTTGTTTTTTTTTTTTTTTTTATTAAATACACAAACTTCTTAAAATCATCAATACATATAAAAGTTAATTTATGTGTAGCAAAAGGTATATTGAAATGTAGATTAAATTTGTCTAGGGATATAATAACTATGTAAATTCTGACAAAAAAAAAAAAAAACTTATATGTGGAACTTCTATAAATGTTTTACTAAACTAAGAAATATTGAAAAATTTGTACCTTTAACAGTTTCTGCGAAAAAAATAAAAAATCATAAAATATTCCCAGGAGTGATCTAAAATAACTGCGTTTATCTTGAACACTTGTCAATCTATAACACTTATCGATATCTCATTTAAAAGCTGTTAAGATATATATTACAAAGACATATACCAAAGTATAATTTGCTTAAGGTCAAAGGTCATTATCACGTGACCAAAATTTTCGTGATGCAATATCTTATAAAATAATATTTTTAAAAATTAAAGAAAATAAATATAAAATATTGCCTTTTTTCATTTCAATATTTGTGCAAAATTTCATTGGTGAGTTCATATTTTTTTCAGAGTTATAAATAAAAAAGTGGAATAAGTCAAATAATTACAAATTAAAATCGAATAAAGCTCCAACAACTGTATTTTTATATAAATGATTAAAGTTAACTAAATATTTTTAGTTAAAAAATTTAAAATTTTTCTTTTTTGTTTCAAATTAAAATCTTTACATTGGAAATTTTTTTTTTTATAACTCGGGAACTAACAAAAGCTATCCTATGAAGTTTTGTACTGGAACAGCAATAACATAAAACAAGTAAGAAAATTATAGTCGGTCTAGACCGACTATACGATACCCTATACCATGCGTTTAGAAA
Organism: Cordilura impudica; assembly: GCA_963682025.1. Lineage (NCBI taxonomy): Eukaryota > Metazoa > Arthropoda > Insecta > Diptera > Scathophagidae > Cordilura > Cordilura impudica. Next base: position 189,641,183 of record OY821520.1, on the reverse strand, counting down.
CCCTATGTCTTAGGCCCAACTAACTGGACATTGTAAATAAGCAAAAACTAAATTTGAGTGGGATTTTTATTAATTTTTTTTGGCTGCAGATATGAAAAAGTTCATATCGGATGCTATATCTATATAGGGACTAGGTCCAAAAATGGACCGATCCTGATCATATTTGGTAAAGTCTCTTGTATTTTGCAAAAATATATACAAACAAAATTTGAGAAGAATCAGTGCAATATTTTAGTATTATAATAGATTTAAGTGAAGATCGGGAAGCAGCTCTATATGGGGTCAAAGGGATCATTTTTGGACTACTCATTAGTGGATGTAATGAACGCATACAAACCCAATTTGAGTAAGATCTATATGACAATTTGGATCTTATGGCAATTTATGTCGATTTCATATGGGTAATTTGTATGGGGGCTAGGTCTGAACATGGACCGATTCTCACCAATTTCAATAGCGTTCATCCCATGGCCGATAAAAGCTTATATACCAAATTTCATCAAAATATATTCATATTTGCGACCTGCAGTTTGATTACAAGCTTTACATGGACACACAGACGGACGGACGGACGGACATTGTTAAATCAACTCAGAAAGTGATTCTGATTCGATCGGTATAATTAAAGATGGGTCTAGGTCAAATATTTTTGGTTGTTACAAACAGCAGCACAAAGTCATTATACCCAAACCACATAGTGGTATAGGGTATAAAAATTTTAAATGTTGGAGCCAATTAGAGTATATGAAATAAAAACATTAAAACTTTAAACATTTTAAATGTTAAACTTAAAGCTTAAACCAATATATGCGAAAAATATATAGAATTAATATCATAAAATTCCTTCTACGTATTTTTGTTTATATAAAGTTGTGAAAAAAATTAATGCTTTAAAAACAATATTATTTTAAAAGCTTCATTTTAAATACAGTATCAGATTTACGAAAAAAGTTCAATAAATTTAGATATTTGAAAGGTTTAGTTTCAAAGCTATAAAAGCTTTAGTTTTTAAGCTACATAGTTTGAAAATGTTAAAAGCCTTTATAAGAAAAGTGTACAAAATTACAGACTTAGATATTCTTAAAATAATATTATCTTTTAACAACTTTAAGCTCTTTATCGATTTTAAAAGCTTTAGTTTTTCGATTTTAAAAGCTTAGGACATAATTTGTAGGCAAAAAATATTTTTCAAAAGCTTTTAAGCTAATTAAAGCATTGAAAAATTATAAGCTGGATTATTAATAATAAATCATTGTAACACGTACTTTGTACTTGATTTTAAGAGCTTTAAAATGTATATTAGCATACCGTTAATCTAAATCTTTAAAGATTTTTCAAAAGTTTCGAAAAATAAAAATTTATATATTCATAAAAAATATTTTAAAAGCTTTGGTTTGAAAATATTAAAAGCTTTAACATTTTATTATTTTTTTAGTTTTGGGTTAAAAATATTTCTCATAAGCTTTGAAATATAACACCTTGAATATTCTTAATTAGTCTCACTATTTAAAAATATTACTTTTTAATATGCACTTTGCCAAAATAAAGATCATATGAATATAATTTTTGACATTACATTTTCTTAGTTAAGTATAAGTAGTTACGTAGTTAAGTTAGGAAAACCTGTTCGTTTATTATAAATAGATATCACATATTTTAAAAGATTGAAATACACCGGCATGTCACAGAGTTAAATTCCGTTTAAACCATGAATTGAGTCCGTATATTGCTTTTTAGAAAACATTTTAATTTTAAATTTGCTAAGTGGAACTGATGTTTATTTTTTTAAACTTCATTACTCTAAACATTATAACACTTGAGTCTACTTAAAAAAAAATTATTTCATGTGTTTCAAAAATTTTAATTGATTTAGGCTTCATTGTTACAAATTTATTTTACAGAACTATGTACAAAATCTATATATCTGTGGTCACAAGCGATAACCGCCTAAGTCGACTTAAGAACGATTTGAGTTATGTATGCTGTCATATTCTACTAAAAACGCTTTATATTTACGTGAAATCCCCATTTCTCTAACACTTTTTATTAAAAAGTTATTAATGAAAACATACTGACCTAAGTCGTAATGAAGCGCTATTACATTTATATAAAAAGCTATTTTTCTCAAAAGCATGATTTTCGAGTTAGGCGGTTATTGCTGCTTGTGACCACAGATATATAAAATTCATTCTCTGAAATTTGGTACACACGATCTCTGTACTCCAGGAAAGGTTGCCATATGATTCCTATCAGACACGTCTTCTTTTGCGCCCACTTTTTGTGTACAATTCATTTTCTGTCTTTTGGTATAATTGTTCGCTATACAATTTTTTTTTTCATCGGATTTCTCTGAAATTTGGTACGCACAATCTCTGTACTCCAGGCAAGGACACCATGTCATTCTTGCGGCCATGCCTACTTCTACGCCCACTTTTTATACAAAATTTATTTTCTGTTTTTTTGGTATTATATTTGTTTGCTATAAAAAATTTTATATTTCAACAGATTTCGTCAAAAATTGATACACACGATCTCTGTACCTCAGGAAAGGTCGCTATATGATTTTAACCGGCCACGCCTACTTTTACGCCCACTTTTTGTATACAATGCATTTTCTGTTTTTTGGTGTATTTGTTCGCTATACAAATTTGTATTTTTCAACGGATTTATCTGAAATTTTGTACACACGGGAATAATTTCACGATGAACAAATTCCCCAAATTTAAAAAAAGGTCCCCAAAAGAAACTGAACTTACTGTCCAAATTCGTTCTTAAATTTTTACATATTTTTGTTTAATGAATTTTGTAAAATATTTGTTTAAGTGAAAATTTGCATACTGATCTCAATATCTGTCCTGCAATATACGCATTTAAAATGTGTATTCTTCTCAATAGCATCATTTCGACGCACTCCCGGAACGCAGTTCAGCAAGCTTTATTAAGAGAAGCGGAAATACCTGAATCTACTCAAGTGTGTCTAGAAATCCAGCGGCTAAGACAAGCTGAATCCAGGGAATCTGAAACTCCTTAAACGACTGTTTTTATCATAGACAATTTTATGTCGCCTGCTCCAGAATATAATATTTTCGTATATACACCAGAAGGAAAAACCAGAAATGTTGTATATCACAAAGCTCTAGAATAACTAAAATTCGTTACTTTTGGACATCTTACACTCAAAATACTCCATGCATAAACATAGTTAGTTGTAATGGTAAGTAGGAGCCGAGTACTTAGTCCCCAATGAATAAATTCCCAAAAAAAATTAACTTATTCCCCAAAAAAATGGGGAATAACTTCGTGATGAACAAATTCCCCAAATTTAAAAAATGTCCCTGAAAGCAATGAACCAATTGTCCATGCTGCTCTCAATATTGCTCCTACAACAAATTTCTTTCAGGGCGCGGACGCGATTCGACGCGCTCGCTTAACACAGCTTGGCTAAAATATTGGAATGATCTGAAAAATATATTTTGGCGATTAAATTATGTTGACGACAACTGCGCGGCAGCACTGGTGTGGCTGCCGAACGCGCGGAAGCGGCTCGCGGACGCGACGCGCTCGCGGAACTCAGCTTAGCTAAAATATCGAAATGATCTGAAAGATATATTTTGGCAATTAAAATAAATTGACAACAACTGCGCAGCAGCACGGGTGTGGCCGACAAACGCGCGAACGCGGTCGCGACTCACTCGCTCTACGTATGTGCAATAATATAGTAATAATAACCTGTTGATCAAAATACGCAAAACATATACTATAAGCAGTTGCTTAAAGCAACCTTGCGGCACAATTTTAAACGTCTCATTTATTTTCCATTTTTGAAACTTCTATAAATTTGACGTCTCTGCTCAATGGTGATCATTTGTTGAATGAAGTAATTCAATCTCTAAAACTTCTGATTCCTTTAATTTGCAAACGATTCCGTTATATTTGATGTTTACAAAATAAACTTAAAAAAAAAAAAACTTCAAGCGGTTTCGCAGCTTATTTTTGAAGTATTTTTGCAGTATGTCTTTAAAAAAAAGTTCTAAATAAAAAAAGTAAAAAATTTTAAATTGAAATAAAAAATGAATTTACTTCCCAGAAAACGTAAACATTGGGGAATTTTTTCATCATGAACCAATTCGCCAATCCCATAAAAATTTTTGGGCAGAAAGTTAAGTTTTTTTTAGGAATTTGTTCATTGGGCGCTATGTACTCAGTGCCTGGTAAGCATAGTGAACCATTTTTCAAGTCAAAGGACTTTGGATCCCGGGCAAGACCGGGTAAAAACAGTTAGTATAATTATAAAGGAAACTTATTTAATACGTAACACGGAAACTTAAAAATTTTACTTATGACAAAATATTTTTATATATAAAAGTATACAAATTGTTTAAGCATTTATTTATTAATGAAAACGAACGAAATCTGAAGAAGAATAAACCAAAACGACATGCCTGATATTTGATTCATGTAAATTAAGATCGTTTTCAAGAAAATCCTAAATGAAAGATTTTATTAATATATTTTGTTTAATTTTATTCATAAAAAGTAGTCTTTATTTTTAATTTTATTGCGAGCCTTAAACGACATTTTTTAAGGAGCTTTTAAATTTTTTTAGCGTCAAGAAATTCCGACAATTTTAGGATTCTTAACCTAAATTGAAACTAGTGGTCATAAAGGGGATTGCATTTGGGAATATATTTTTAGAGGACCATGGGATTAAGAAAATTTTTCGAATCGCTGCAAAAATTTGTTCGTTATCATATATATATAATTTCTATTAACAGAAAATATAAATTTTTCTGTTACTTATGTAAGAGAAATATCGTAAAAACTGAAGAATAGCGCTAGATGGAGTAGCTACTTTCCAACAACACTACTTAAGCAAGGGCAGCATACCTCATGGTTAACTGACTATTAAACTCCAACGTTAGAGAATAAATAATATGGAAATTGTTTTGTTTTCTTATGAGAGAGTTAATACGAGCAAGCTGAGCTTTTTCCTCTTCAGCTTTCTCTATATTAGCATAGCGATATCAACTACAAATCTGGTAGTATGGAGAGCTTTAATAGTTCCACTTTATGTTTTCTATATTTCTTGTCATGTGTTGAACGTTATTTAAAATTTTACAAATTTAAACCTCCGGTTTCTATATAGACTCAATTTAAGACGTATTTGTATTTAAATGAAAAGTTTTATTAAAAAGAAATTGCTAAAAAAAACTAAATTAATTATTTAGTTATTCTTTAAAATGATAAAACTGAAATAAATGCAATTTTACATCAGATTCATTATGAAGCTTCAAACGTGCGACTACTATTATAAATCTGGGAATCATGGATATCTTTATTTCTGCACTATTTTCCAAATTTTTTGGACTTTTACATTTGTAACGAAATAATATTTATTTTTTATCTGTGATTGTGGAACAAAACTTAAAACTTTTATTAATATTTAATTAATATAACCTAGAAGGATGACATTTTGTTATATGTTTATATTTAATTGTTTTCCGAAAGAATTTATGGGTAATTTCACAGGATATTAATGGATAAAGCTTTGACAGGACATTTCTAAAATCCTTTTGTGGTGATTGATAACACAAAGAAGTATTTAAAATTGTCAATATTATTTTCTTTCAGTTGAAATTAATGGAGGACTCATAGACTCATATTTTCTTTCAGTTGAAATTAATGGAGGACTCATAGAAATTACTTTTTCCCTTAACCCAGAAATTTTTACATAAATATTTATTTACATTTACTGTCATGGTCAAATATATTATTTTGTGTTCCAACTTTGTTTTTAAACACCCAAAAGTATGCTAAATCCTTTCATTGTAAAATTTCAAAAAAAAAAAAAAAAAACTTTGTACCAAAAATACCAAACAAGGTTTTTGGATATTTCCTTTTATCGTCCCTTTTTATGATTTTTGTGTTTTCGATCTATAAACACATGTGTTTGAGAGCTTGTAACAATTCTGTGGGTGTATAGTTATATGAATCTTTCTTTACTTTGTGTTTAATATTTAAATAAATAATTAGCAAAAAGGTTTTTTTTTTTTAATTTTACAGCTCTAAACTTTACATATTTCCAGTTGGCGCATAAGTAAAGGAAAAGGTATGGTGCATGTGGTGGGGATGTTATATTTGCTTGGTTGAATGAATGTTTGTTTTTTTTTTTTTTTTTTTCGTAAATACACAATGTTAATGATGTTTGGTATTAAAAAGCAAATGTTATGAAAAGGAAAAATCTTCTATAATTTTTTCAGAATTATTTTTTTTTTTGTTTCATATTTTCTGTATGTGTGTGAGTTAGATACCAACTGAGTTTTGAGTTCTGAGTTAGAGTCATCAATGTTAAATGTTTACCTTTTTCTAAAGCAAACACATAGATTTTTTTTTATTATTTCATATAAGCTTTATATGATAATGTTAGTGAAATAAAACTAAACTCTTTTTCAATTAATTGCTAAAAAGTAAACAATACATTAGACGTTTCATCGTTGGATCGTTGGTTCGTTTATTCTCCTACTACGTATTATTTAACTATCTGTCCTTACTAATTATACAATAATGCATATGTAATTATTACTAATTAAAACCAAAAAGGTAGGCTTTTGTTGCAAAAAAAATCCCTAGAAGATAGGCCACAATTTTTTCCAAACTCATGCCTGGAATACATGCTAGTTTTTTTTTTTTTTTTTTTTTGTTTAAATTAAAATCTAAATCCTCGATATTAATACTTTTCAAAAATTAGGTTCTTTAAACAGTCATTTCCTTGTTAAATATTCCACTTTTTTTCGTTAATTAATATGTTTAAAAGGGCAAATTTTCTAGCCCCTTAAAGGTAGCCTATAGTCTTTTTAAATAATCTTTGTTGTACAAAAGTATGCTTAAATTTTTTTCTTTCGTAAATTTGGTTTTTATCCCTATTATTACCTTATAATAATGAATGCATACCTTTTATATTTATTTTTTTAAGTTGGTTAGCTAAAGTAAATACATCAAAAATTAATGTTCCTACATATGGTTTACAAAAATCCTTTAAACTCAAATAAAAAATACCATTCCTCTTCCCTCTCCCCTTCACTTAGTTTGTTATGGGGAAAAAAATTACCATTGTTATTTTTCCCTATAATATTAAAATAAATAATTTAGATTGGTTACCTTTTTTTCTGGTGGTCAAAAGAGATCATAATGATGTTTTAGCTTAGAAATAAATGATTACAAAGGAATTTTTAACTAACATGATAAGTATAAATATTTGTTTTTTTATATTAAGGGGTTTAAAAAATGTTAATATAACATTTATCACATATAATGACAATAAATTTATATTTTATAATTTTATAAATAATGACAAGGTTAGAAATTTTGTATGCCAAGCAAAAAAAAAAAGAAATGGATTTAATTATATAATGGTTTTCATGTTTGGATGATAACATTTTTTTTAAGCGATGTAGGAAAAAATAAAGGGAAAAACAGCCTTTTGTTAGATGAAGGTATATAAGAACACTATAGCAGCTTTAAAGTTTCTTAAAGCAGACTATATATAAATAACTTGGTGACTTATTGCAAATAGTCGAAAATGCAAGAATTTAATCAAACGTTTTAAATAAAATATTCAGAAAAACAAATTAGAACTAACAAAATAAAAAATCGAAGAAAAACTACAACTATCGCGATTTTTAAGTGTTTTGGCTTTGAAGTTTGCGTAATAACAAAAGAAATCTATAATATTAATAGGCTAGGCGATTTCTTGTGACCGATGTTTTTTTCTACCGTTTTATCCTGATTTTGAGCAAACGTATATTATTTGAAAGGTATTTCTTTTTAGCCGTTTTTCAGATTTACAGATTTTTAAAATTTTTCCTTTATTTTAAGTAAATTGCATTTAAAGTTGCTACTAACACATACATAAAATTATACAATGCTATGTGTGTGTTTATTAAATTTGTTAATATGTTTGTAATAAATATGAGTTTTTGTGGTGATTTGTGAATTGGCTATAATTGATTAGCATACCCTTAAGGTCTTTATTTAATGAAAAAATAAAATTTCCTAGAATTTGCACTCGAACTTCGAGGGCTGGAATCTGCTAGTTTATTATTATTTAGCTATTTAGCATATGTGAAAATACAAACAATTACATTTTTGTTTGTTTCTTTATTAACGATGCATACACATTTTTTTTCTTTGCTTGTTTTGAAAAAAAAAAAAAAAAAAAAAAATCAACAAGCTAACAAAAATGTGTATGCATCGCTGATACATATCTATAAGAAGGTATACAAAATGATTTACGTCTAAAAATAGGCTTTATATTATTGTTGCCAGATAAGAGTTATAAAGACAAAATTCTATTGAAAAAATTGTCGAAATACAATCACTACACAAAAAATTATAACAGATCCTGTTTTGAGTGACTGTTTTAAACTAATGATAAACATGAGAATTTAGTTAATAACAAACGTGAAATGTAGCATTTAATAAAGTTTTTATATATAAAAAGATTACACTCTAATAATAGGCTTATTTTTTATTTTTGTTTTAGAGCCTTAAAGCAGATTGACTCCGAAAACTTGGCGGTGTCTCATAAAATCTGATGATTGGGGCCAACAAGATCATTTTGTTGTGGTTGAATCCTCTTAGGTCGTTAGGATGATAATTTTTAGAAACTCCAGCCTTAAAGTAGACATTATTTTCATATTTCATTAAAGCCTTAAACCATACTAAAGATCTCAGTTCGCTTTTTTTTAATTTTTTGCTTTAAAAAACCTCTTAGTTTGTAAAATTATAATTATCCCTTAACCATAGTTTTAATCTTTATCTATCAATAAAATGATTTAGATAGATAAATTTTACAGCCATACGCTAGGGGCTGTATTCACAAAAAATAATGTGTCTTTAAGTAGATTTTATCCATAAATTTTGTAAGAGAAATATTAGGAATACTTTAATCTCTACGGATAAGAGGGATAAAGTGTTAATAAAAAGTCATTAATGGGGAACGGAAATACATGCATATGCATATTTTTTTTATACCATATATTAGATATGGAATCAATAAATTTGCATTAAAACGACATCAAATTGCAGTTACATACTTTTAAAAAATTTGCTTTAAATGCATGTTTCTAAATTTTATTTTATTAAAATGCTTACTTAATATTTATCAAAATCAGTAAATTCAAAATAAATTGATATCGATTTGTTATTGCAAATTTTTGCATATTTTGCTTTAAGTGCCTGTTTTCACATATTTGTATCGAAATTATAATTTCTCATTATACATACCTATATGAATAAATAAATTTATAAAAAAGTGGCACCGATTTGTATTTTCATATTTTTGCATATTTTCATCAACATGCCAATTTCCTAAAATATTTATTCAATAAATTTACAATAAAATAGCTTCGATTTGTAAGTGCATATTTTGCATATTACCATCAAATTGATAATTTTTCATAACTATCTTTTGGAATAAATAAATTGAAAAATAAATGGAAGTTGCATATTTTTGCTTTAAATGAGTTTTTTTTTTTTGCATATTTTCATCAAAATGCTCTTTTATTGAACTTTTCCATAAGTATCTATTGGAATCAATGTTTTTTTAAAGCAAACCACTTTTTTATTCAAAAATTTTTATAAAAAAAAAAAACAATTTTTATTGTAACATTTATTTGAATTATTTCAGTACATAGATTTCTTTTAGCTATTCCAAGAAACCCATTTATTTTTATTTAACAGTAGATTTTTTTTTAATTGTTTAAAGAAAAATTTTATTGAACCATTTATTTTTATTATTTCAGTACACTTAAATACAATATTTATTAATGGGATATTTGCTTTTCTTTGCGATCGCTCAATGTTTTTAAATCTACATCAATTTTGGTAGTCGCACGTCGTAATTGGTTTTCAAGGGTTTCGCCTGTTAATGAAGCGCGAAATTTACTTTTATTAAATTTCATTTTTGAAAAAAGGCTAAAAAAATATATATATATCCGAAGGCGCTTATAATTCTTTGAGCAAAATATCTTAAGTTAAGATATTTTTCAGCTGTTATATACGTGTCGTAGAAATCAATGTTTGATGTCGTTTTATAAACCTGCTTCAACTCTGCAAATTAATTATTTCCATCTGTAAAGCTTCTGGAATAGTGGAAATGGAAAAGAAAATATCTCAAATTTTTTGTCATATTTTGTTAGCTCTGAAAAAGGACGATTAAATTCAGCTGAAAGTTTTGTAATTTCATCAGCGAACTTTGCAAAATTAATAGTTTGACTGCTATTAAATTATTTTAATGACGGAAAATGGTGAAGATTGTTATTTCTAAGTTCGGCCTCAAATAAAATTAGCTTGGTTTGGAATGCTTTCGTCATTTAAATTTGAAACTGGAGTTCTCTATATAGCCATAAAATTTTATATTTTCACCCGTAATTCAAAAAATCTTTTTAAACATGTTTCGCGACTCAACAATATAACTTTGGTAAAATAGAAAATATCGCCGTATTCCGAACTTAATTCGTTAAGGTATGCTTTGAACTTGCGATGCTGAAGCTCATGTGATCGAATATAGTTAACTGTTTTTATTACCATATCCATGACATGGTTCACATAAATTTTGCTGATGTATCAAACAGTGTATTACAAATATTTCACTGGTTTTGACAGATGTAGCTTTAAGTTCATTCATAAATAACTTTACAGCTCCTTTATTTTTTGTTAGTCCAGAAAGCTTTCGTAAATGTAAAGCATTGCAGGATAAAGATTTTTTTATAGCGTGAAAAACATCCTCTCCTCTAGTGGTGTCTTTCAAATTTCTTGTGTCACTCCGAAAGAATCGTTAACCCCCCGAATAAATAAAGCAAGTTGAGATGTATCTGAAATATCTGGTACTTTCGCCGAAAGCTATGAATAGAATATGCTTTGAATTGTTGAATCCGTTCTCGCAAAGTCACCACTATTTCATCTGAAATATCATTATGGCGACGACAAATAGTGTGACGCGACAAACTTATGATTGAAATCATTTTATGTTTATTTGGCATAACATCTTCTATAACAGCTACCAAACACTCTTTTACAAATTCTCTGTCCGAAAATGGTTTCAGTTTCTTAGCGATTAACATTGCGACAGAGTAGTTTGCTTTAGCAATATTAGAAGGTAGTTGTAATGAAGAACAAAACATTTTCTGCTGAGATTTCAATTCAAATTTTAGCTCGGCTAGTTTAATTTTTCTCAATTTTTTATTATATTTCACATACAGGTCATGTTTCATTTCATAATGTCTTTTAACATTGTACTAGCAGATTCCAGCCCTCGAAATTCGAGCGCAAATTCTAGGAAATTTTATTTTTTCATTAAATAAAGACCCTAAAAGTATGCTAATCAATTATAGCCAATTCACATATCAACACAAAAAACAAACTCACTTTTATTACAAACACATTAACAAATTTAATAAACACACACATAGCATTGTATAATTTTATGTATGTATTAGTAGCAACTTTAAATGCAATTTACTCAAAATAAATGAAAAAAGTTTAAAATTCTGTAAATCTGCAAACCGGCTAAAAAGAAATACCTTTCAAATAATATACGTTTGGCTAAAATCGGGATAAAACGGTAGAACAAAACATCAGTCACAAGAAATCGCCTAGCCTATAAATATTATAGATTCCTTAAAAACAGCTACTGTGTCTCGGCAAATCAAACATGTTGATTTTGAGTTCTGTATTATTAAGTTATGTATAATTATTCAAAATAAGTGCGTTTAATGTTACTTATTTATTTAATTTTTCTGGTATAGAAATCATAGATAGATATTTATATTACTTTTTTTTTGTGTTATATAATTTGATTTTTTTTATCACTTAAAAAATACACATCTTCGTATCCTAACAAAAACAAATTCAAACTATAAACTTTTTTCAATAAGTGGTGTCTTCTTTAGTTATATTTTTCTAGCGAAGCCTACTATATAGAAATATTTTTTTATTGTTTTGAATGTGTGCAAAAATGTGTAAAAAAATTTTTACAATAATTTTATTGCGCCTAAAAATATGCAATCAAATAAAAACTAATGAAGATTATGAAGACAATCTTTTCACAAACAAAAGTTATAATCAGACGGACTAAAAAATGTAATAAAAATTTCTTAATATTGAATTTTGTAGTTAATATTTTTTAAAAAAAAGTCTGTTTTTTAAAAATTTTAGTAGATTTTGTAATATATTTATTATTTTATAAATTCTGTAAAACAAAATTTAAATCGAATAATTATTATGCAAAGAGCCACATGAAAATACGTAAAGGGCCGCATGTGGCCCGCGGGCCTCGGCTTGGCCACGCCTGGTTTAAAGTATACCTGAGAATCATCTAGTCTAGTGACAAATCAAATTGTACAGCCTTAAAGTAGACTTTAGTGATATTTTAAGTGAAAGTCTTAGATCACACTATAAATCACAGTTTTTTTTTTAGGTTTTGTTTTCCAACCTCTTATATTATATAAGTTCTATTTTAAATTATTAAATTCTTCAAATTTGCTTTTGTTCTTCAAATAATCAATAAAATCTTTGCAATTATTAATTTTGCCAAATCTGTCTCTTTAAAGTACACCTCATAATCAATTTTTATGTTAGTAAGGAGACAAAGAAACCCATTCAAATATTTCCAATCAAAATTTACAGCCTTGAAGTAGATTTTACATTTATTTTAAATTAAACCCTTAAAGAAGACTATAGATAAAAGCAGTTTTTTTTATAAATAAATTTTGGTTACAAATCTCTCAGATTTTATAAATTCTTCAAATTTGCCTTTCTTCTTTAATTAGTCAATAAAATCTTTTCAATCATTAATTTTCCCAAATATTTAAACTATAAATAAATTGTTATCATGTAACCTGTCTCTTTAAAATATACCTCAAAATCATCTTGTCTTGTTAGTACGAGTAACATTAAAAAAATCCAATCAAATTTCCAATCAATGTCAATTTGCCTTGGCAGAAAACTACTCCTAACTCCAACCTTTAATAGAAATCTACAAAACGTTCTACCTTTTTTACGTAAAACAAATGTCATTATCCTTAAATGGGACTGAAAATTGGAAAACAAAACTCCCCCTTTTCTATGTTGAGTTAAAGAAACAGTTCGTGTATTAAAACCGAAACGAATTAATTTAATTAATTACAATCATGTCTTATTAGATTGAAAGTTTCAAAGCGACAAGGTTCTCTTTATAATCTTCATACGTTCTACGAAAATTTTCCAATTTTAACGTTAAAGAGTTGCAAAACAAATGGTGTTTGGTTTTAAGTATCGATGTGGCATTAAAATAGAAATGCTTACATCATTTATAAATGCCTGATTTGTTAGTTACAAAATGTAACCACTCCAACCCCAGCTCCTTTACTTTATTTTATCATCATCATGAAATATTTTCGAAGACTAGGTTATGGCAAGAGTTCGATGAGTTTTTTTCTTTTGTTTGTTTTGAAGACAAAATTCCTTAAGGACTTTTTGTTTTAGGGTTTGAGCTGGTGTTTTATATAAGATAAAATTTTCTAATCATTGCTAAGTTTTGTTTGGCAGTGTGTTCAAGTGTATTATATGTACATGTATTTAACAAAATCGAAATGTAAAAGATTGTCATTAGTAATTTTGTCTCATTGTCATATACAAATTTTATGATAAATGACAAATGAAAAGGGTTCAAAAATTGATAACATGCAAAAATTTGATAAAATAAAATAGATGGATTTTAGGATGAATTGATTGGTAACAAATTTTAAATATTCAAAATAAAGTTTACTTCAGGGAGCTGATAAAACAAAAGGGAACACTTTCAGGGTGTAATCAAATTAAAAATTTTAATTAAAACATAAATCTTGGAAATAATTTAAGAAAATTTAAAAATTTAAAATTTGAAAATCAGTCAGGCTCACGATCAATGTTTTTAGTTTAAAGAAAGCAAAAAACAGTCATATTTGTTTCAATATTTATATAATCTATATTCCGTATTTAAAAAAGCAATTATAAATAAAATTTATAAACAAATAAGTAAACAAAAAAATAAGTAAACGAAACTTAAATTATCTGTTAAACAAGAGCAAAATATTTAAGCTTTTATTGTAAATGCGAAATTCTAAGCGTAGGAAAACAATTTGCGTATAAAAAGATCAAAAAAATTTAAAGTATAATTTAGGGAGCTGATAAAATAAAAGGAACAGTCTAAGGGCTAAAAAATTTGTTTAATTAAAAAATAATTTGCTTAAAACTTAAATATTGAAAATAGTTTAAAAAAATAATTTTTTGAAAATATTTAGTAAAAATAATTTATGCACAAAAATTTATACACAAAAATTTAATTCTCTTCTAAACAGGCTTTTAATGTTAAATTTTTTGAATAAAAAAATTAAAGTCTACTTCAGGGAGCTGATTAAACCAATAGATTACGTTAGAGCAGTGGTGGTCATCGAGAGAAATGAGTTAGTAGTAGTGTTTATGAGCATGTTTTAGTTGTATTCACTGATCGAAATCAATAGACGTAACACAATGCCGATATTGAATTGGTTTGTGTAGGTTTTGTATGAATGTAATATTTTTTTTAAAATATTTTCATAGGTTAATGAGTGGTTACACACCAGGCACTTCGCTTCATCTAGCGCGTTTAAACAAATGAAAAAGCTACTTTCCAATTCTTCATCCCACATGATTATTTGATTTTATTAAAAACCTATTTATAAATATAAGCTTTAATAAAACAAAAAAATTGTGCGTTCTCTATGTACATATTAAAAAACCAATGTAAGAATTTCAAGAGACAATGCGGCATAAACCAGCATTGTTCAAAAGCTTTCATAAGACTGAATGAAATTGTTGTTTGTTGTTTACTGTTTGGTGAGTATTTTTGTTTTCGTTCGGCTGTATAATTATAAGAAGCCGATTAGAGTTCGGCTCGCTGGTGCCGATATGGCTGACAGTGCATTACAGTTGACGAATAATTTAATACAAATTTATTAAAAATAATTTTAATAAGTTCTTAAGCTTTGTAATTTCAATTAGAAAATGGGTTTCTTCAATTTGACTTCAAAAAAATATACAAAACTTAAATTCGATGAGTCAAATATTAGAAACATTTTTCGTAAATGTAAAATTTTATGCTAAAAATTAAAAAAATATTAAAAATGTATCTGAATTTTATATGAAAAAAAAAATACACACAACTTAGATTCTTCCTTAAAAAGTAAATCATTAAAACTTTTTTCGTATGTGAAAAATTTTATGCATAACATACATACAATTTTTTTTTTTACGAAAAGTTTATCAAAATTTAAAGTCCACTTTAGGGAGCTGATAGTAGTAAAAGAGCAATTCAAGGGATATGAAACTCGACACGAAGAATTTAGTACAAATTTAATAAATTTTTTTTACTATTTTAAGTTCAGAACTTGAATTTGAAAAATATTTTTTTTTTTTTTGTTTAAAAGTTTATTTTTGATCTTTGCGGTTGTTGTGTGAATATTTAGTCTGGTTTTAGGTCATGTATGTATTTAAAAATAAACAAAAACTCAATAAAATTTAATTTGTTTTGTTTTAAATAATTCTCTTTATTCATTCCGATATTTCGATTAACTTCGCTAATCATTTTCGGGAATACTTTATTTTATATATTATAATTTGGAGTTGAAAAACGTCTGTTTTTGTCGGCTATCTTCTTTCAATTTTTTTTTTTTTTTTTTTAATTTAAAAAATATTATTCAGAACTTAAATCCTCTTCTTGCAAATGTTAAATTTTATGCATAACATAACATGTTTTTAATGAAAAATTAACAAAATTTAAAGTGTACTTTAAGGAGAAAAAGAGCACTTTAAGGGATATAAAACTAGACTTAATACACATTTAATGTCAAAGAAATTTTAAATTTTAAAAACATTAAAACTTAAGTTATGAGAAAAGATTTTTTAAATATTTTAAATTAAAAAAAAAAAATTATAAAAAAAATATTATTTAAAAAAATTACATAAAATTAAAACGGGTATTATAAAATATTGAAGCAATTTTTTTGTTTCCGCAATTTTAAAAATTCATGCCTAATAAAACATTTTTTTAGAGAGGGCTCATAACATACGTGTTCAACTCAAATTGAGTTTTAGAACCTAAATCTTGCTAAATAATTTATATTTCTTTTTTAAATCTCATTAAAAAAAGTTTTTTTAAGTTAAAAAAATCATAAAAAAAGTTTCATAAACTGAAATTTTTTTTAAAGGAGCAATTACAAAATATCAAACCCTTTTTTGAAAATTTTATGCCTAATAGGACATTTTGTTTATGAAAAGTTTAATTGTTTAGAAGAAAAGTCAATGTCTTTATCTTTATTAAAAAAAAAAAAAAAAAAAAACATAATGAACTTCCCTTGAAACTCTCCAAATAAAAACTTCCCTTAGAAAAAGAAAAATATCCTAACCATACTCATTTTTAATAACAAATCCATGCAACTTCCTTGGAAAGAGAGAAATAAAATAAATTCAAAAAGATAAATCATAAATTTAGTTTAGAAAAAAATCTAAAAAAAAAAAAATAATGATGAAGAGAGATTCAGAAACGAACAAATCCTGTTACCAGAGGAGTCTGCTGCATATATGCAGTAATTTTCCAAACGGAGTTTATGTCTACAGTTTTGCATTTGCCTTAATATGGCAAAAGGCAATTGTAGTGTGGTAAAATGTTTTGTTGTTTCTCCTGCTTTTTTTTATTCTTGTTTTTTTGCTATTCATTTGCACAAACATCTATGTAGTTCATAACTGTCTACTGTCATTTGTTTTGAGACAAAAAAATAAAGCAAAACAAGAACCAGATATAGAAATAGAAGATGATTTTTGTTTTAGAAAAGTAACGGAAAACTTGAAGAGCTTTCTTTTATACAACAGGAAACGGAAATGGATAAATATGAACACATGACTGAAACTTTATAAAACTTATGGAAATTCAAAAATATAAACAGCACTCAAAAAATCAATAATTTCAAAAGTAAATGACCTTCAATTTATATATATCTGTATATATATACATACACATATTTTTTTTTAAATCCCAAAAAGAAACTCCCACGCTTTTTAACTCAACCATTTTTTGCGTGTGTGTGCCAATAAATGAATTCAATTCAATTTCCTTTTTCTGTCTGTAGCTGTTGTATTGTTCTCATTTTGAGAAACATTTGAAATTCGATCGAGTTTAATTATTATTTCAATTTTACTTCTCATTTATATTCATTATTTCATTTAATTTTTTTGCATATCAATTGTTTAAAAACACAGGAAATCATTTTAAAAAAATCCATCCAAAAAATAAACGCTTGATATCAATAAAATTAAAAAAAAAAATACTGTACAAAAAAAATAATAAGAATCAATACGAGAACAATATTAAAGTTTTGCTAAAGATTGGTTTCGTTTTAATATAAACATATGCTGGTTTTGAACACTCTTTTCATAAATTCAATATGAGGAGTCATGGCAAAGAACCATAAATTTTAGCATGAAGTGAATGGAATAGTGAGGAGTAGTATGTGAAGTTTCATGTATAAGCTTTTTCCTGCGTTGTTGATAATAGCAACAGCAACAACAATAACAATCATAAATGACGACGAACGACGACATTTACCACGACAACAATATGTTTCATATGTTGAACCAAGAGGCTTAAGTCTTGATTTTTATTCAATAAGGTTTTTGCTTGAAAATCATGATGATGATGATGATCATTATCATATTGTTGCTGATGACAATGATCATAATCAATCCCTTTTATTTATTTTTTTTTTTTTTTAAGAATGAATTTTAATTGAATATAGCATTAATATAATGAAATTTACATAAAATACTCGTTTTCTTCTAAAAAAAAATATATGAAGGCGTTAAAAAGGGTTTAACAAATATTTTCTTAATACAAGAAAGTTTTAAAATTTGATTAAAAAATTGATATAAACATATCGCTAAAAATCCTGAAAAAAAATAATATTTCATTGAATTTCAAATGTATAATATAAAGTAATAACATTAAATATTGGAAAAAAATGACGTCATGTTAACAATATATAATAAACAATGTAAATTTATTCTTTTTTTTTATTCACGTATTTTATTTATTGAATCTTCGCTTATATAATGTGAACTAACAATAACTGTTCAAATCTTAAAACTAAAATTAAGAATACAGTCTAGCCAGTGCCAGACAAAAATTTCATTTGTTCATATATTAAAAAAAAAAATATATATAATAAAAAATAATAATCATTTCATAGTTTTAGTTAACCAGGTCCGCCGTGGCTCTCCTTCTAAGTCGCTGATGGCCGCGATTTTCTAGCAGGTTACGCGCCAAATTATTGGGATGTTCTTCCAGTCTTCTTAAATAGCTTTGAGCATGCTTTGCAATTTCTTCTTTGACAAAGTTTACATTCAAGTCGGAGTGTATATTGGAACTTCTCGCATACCATGGTGCGCCGGTTATTATTCTTAAAATATTATTCTGCTTTCTTTGAATTTTCTCTATATTGGAAACAGAGGCAGTGCCCCAGAGTTGTCCTTCATAGGACCATATTGGCTTTATAATCTAATTGCATAACAAAAGTTTACAATCTAGGCTAAGTTTAGAGTTTCTTCCAATTAACCAATTGAATTCAATAGTTTTTAATTTCATCTGGGTTAACTTCGCATCTATGTGAATTTCTCCACGTGAGACGACGGTCAAGATGTATTCCTAGAAATTTAACGGTATCTATCTTGTTGGGGTACGTTATGATTATTTATTTGAATTAATGGACAAGTTTCTCTTCTTAGCGTGAAAGTAACATGTATGCATTTTTGCTCATTCACCTTAATCTTCCACTTTTTTAACCAGGTCTCTAATTCATTGATATGATTTTACAATATTCTGGATGCATCATGTGGGTTGTTATGAATGCTTAATATTGCTGTGTCATCAGCAAATGTGGATGTATGTGTATTGATATTAGTTGGCATATCTGATGTGAATAAGATATACAAAAGAGGCCCCAAAATGCTACCTTGAGGTACTCCAGCTTTTATAGTTTGTGGTGTCCTTATAAAATAATTTTCTTTAATTTTAAATTTTCGGTTTGTAATATAGCTCTCGTGTAACTTGTGTGTATTGGAGGGTAAAATAGTTTTAATCTTTAAGAGAAAACCTTTATGCCAAACTTTATCAAAGGATTGTAAAACATCAATAAAAAGTGCAGAACAATACTTTTTATTTTAATACTTTTATTTATTTTAAAAAATTTTTTGCTTCAACGTTTATAAATTTGATCTAATAAATGGAAATATGTATATTTCTCTGGACGCTTCAATTACTTTTTTGATATAATGTAAACATTGAAAATTTTTAAACAAAATTTCACTCGGCTTAACACGTTGACTTCCACGACAATTTTCAGAATTACGGTCTAAGAAGCCAATTGATGTTGAATACATTTTTTATAATTGTATTTTCTGTTCATTTATTAATAAATTTTCTGTTCATGTAAGCCAGCATTGATTTTTTGTTCTCTTCCCAGAAGCCATCTATCCATATTAGCACTGATATATACCATTTTAATCGTAGCTGCACGAATATGGCAAGTAAACTCAGTACGAGATAACTCGTAGTCGGCGTCGTAGCAAAGAACGCAATCCACTACTCATTTCGTAGTTGGCAGTCAACGTGTTAAACTACTTTTTTTTGTGATTAAATTTAATATTTTTTCTAATGTCAATATGAAATTTTTTTAACTAAAAACTTTAACATATTTTCGACGAATTTAGTTATTTAAAATTGTTTACGCTATGTAAACAATAGGTATATAATGTAAACAATTAAAATTTCTTTAAGTTTGGCATTGCGTAGAATTATAGAACTAATGGAAAAATCACTTTTGAAAATATTTTTATCTTGTAAACAATATGTAAACAATAAGAAATTAAGCTAGAACTCATTTTCAAATTGAAAACTTTAAAATAATTTTGCACTATATTATTTTCTAAATTGTTTACACCATATAAACAATAGGTAAATAATGTAAATAATTAAAATTTCTTTTCTAAGGTTTTTGGAAATTTTATCATGTAAACAATATGTGAACATTGTGAAATTAGGCTAAAACTATTTTTTTATTAAAAAATTAAAAAAGACTTAATTTTTTTAATTCTTTACATTATGTAAACAACATACAAAAAAGTTGACAACTAAACAAATGTTTTTATTAATGTAAAGAAATCCAGTAACTGAAAATGAATTGAGATAAAACTAATTTCAATTAGTGATTTTAACACATTTTTGTAACTGTTTATTTATGTAAACAATATGTAACTAAAGCAAAGAATAAAACATATTTTTAATGTTGACATTGTCTAGATTTGTAATATAAAGAAAATAATTTTTGGAAATGTTATCATTTAGACAATATGTTAACAGTGTCACTTTTAACTTAAATTATTTTTTTTTAATATCTTTTTTTAAGAATATAATTTTACTAATTTACAAATTATATAAACAGTAGGTAAATATACTTCATGTTAACAAATTTCATGTTAAAAATATTTAAACTATGTGAACTTAAACAAAATTAACATAGTTTTTAATTTTTAGCATTTAATATTTTGATATTAATCTAAAAAGCAGTTTTTGGAAATTGTATTGTCATGTTAACAATGCCTAAACAAATGGTAAGCAATGTTAATTTAAGCGAAAACTATTTTTTTATTAAACACTTTAATACATGCTTAAAAATTAAATTTTTATTATTATTAAACAATAGTTAAATAAAGTAAACAAAAATTTAATAAATTAAATATTAGATTTTATGTTAACAATATTTGTACATTGTGAAATTAAGCTGAAATTCATTGTTTTAATAAAACTATCAACATATATTTAAAGAATCTATTTTTTTAATTGTTGAAATTATGTAAACAATAAGTAAATAAAAGTAAACTATTAAAGTTTTACTTCAAATCAAATAATGTAATCTAGATTTTTAAATTGTGCACAGAAATATATATTTGTAATAGTTGATATTATATATATAATTCAAATATGATTAAAGAGCATGTAAATAATGAGATTTTTTTATATAAATTATTATTTATTACTATTATTTACACTTGTACCTGCAGACAAGCCGCTTTGGCTTCGCGGGTTAAGCTAAATGAAATGTACTATTCAAATTAAGTTAAATAAAATAAAAAAAAAAAAAATTATAAAATTTAAAAACTCAATTCATCAATGGATGTAAATTTTTATATAATAGAGTATATGAAAAGAAATTTATTTTTTCTATTAATGACATTATGTCTGCAATTGGAAAACAATGTAAAGAATTTTTAAATATTGTAAAAATATATAAAAAAAAATATTAAATATATAAGTACATACGAGCTGGACCTTTTTTAAAAAAAAGTTTTGATAGGTTTTTTTCAAGGCGCGTTCAACGGTATATATAACATGTCAAAGCATGTCCTAGCTGTTATGATATTCACTAAAATATGAAATTTTTTGATGGGTTTTGTATTAAAATGAGTTAATTAGAAAATCAGATCAACATTGAAAATAACATAAATTTATTTATTTACTTGAATAAACTTTAAGTCATCCAAAGTTTCAAAAATTGATTTATGCACCACGCACTTATTTTGAAGCCTTTAAGTTTCACAAAAATTAAAATAATATAAATTAGTTATTTTAAAAACAAATTTAATTTAAAAAAATTGCTACAAAAAATGTTTTCTGCTCAAAAATTAGATAAAACTAAACTACCGACGAAGTGCGCAATAATAGAGCATTTGTTTTTTTATGACATCACAAAATCAAAAAATTGGCCTATCCAATTATTTTAAAATAACAGTAAATTATATTTTGGACATATGGATTAAGGCTCAAGTTCAAGTTTTAAGCAAAATTTCAATTTGGAGGAAGATAGAATATCTCACAAAACGGTATCATAACATAAAGAAAAATCCGTCACATTTCAAAGAGAATGAGTGGAGCGAACTTTTTTCAATATCCTTATATTTTTTTTTTTTTTTTTTTTTTGATTCCAATACTTTCTTATCTCTTAATTTGAATTTTTGAAGAAAAAAATAAAAATAAAAAGACAAAAAAAAGTATAAAAAAGTGTGTTTTATGTGTTCACTGTTTTAGCAATATCTCATGAACTAATCAACCCATTTCAATAATTTTTGGCTCAAAATCTTCGTTTGTAATTGTACTTTGAATTACAATAATGGCCGTAAACGTATTGTTTTTGGACGAAATCATGAAAAAAAGTGAAAAAAAGTTAAGGAAATCGCAAAAACATCTACCCGCAAAAACTAGCAGACTCGATTTTAAAGATAGAGGTATGGTTCCTCGGGTAAATTTTCTTGAAATAACCCATAGAAGACGGAAATCATAGGTATTTGATCGATTTTTTTCACTCCCCACAAATCGATCCGCCCTAATATATATCTATAATATTAATAGGCTAGGTGATTTCTTGTTGCCGATGTTTTGTTCTACCGTTTTACCCGATTTGGACCAAACGCATATTATTTGAAAGGTATATCTTTTTAGCTGTTCACCAGATTTACAGGTTTTTTTAATTTTTTCCTATAAAGTGCCGTTATGATTCTTTGAAAATGTAAAAAATGTTTATCATTTCAATGTTAAGTTTTGAAAATAATCAATCATTTCTTAGTACATCGCCGAAGTTAAGTGGACAAATAATTAAGTCATTTTAATTATCGCAGGTAAATATTTGTATTAAGAAAATTTTATGGTAACCGAATGGGTTTTATTGGCCTTTTAAAACGTTTTAGCACCTTTTGCTGTAGTTCCATTTGACGATGTTAAATTACGGGTAAAAATAATAGCTCCACTACCACTGGAAGGGAGATCATTTGGAATTGCTTTCAAAATGTTGGTTCAATTGCTGAAGTGGTGAAAATATTATCATTATCGGCGGAAATGTTGTTAACTCTATTAAACATTATCAAAAATGTAAGACTTTTGATAATTTTCAAATCATAAACAACGAAAAACGACACAAGTGGGAGATAGGCTTATGGCCAGGATGCGTAAAATTGACCCATTCCTTATATCAACTTAGATTAGATCGTACATGGAGTCTGATATTGGCACTTAATATCGGCAATCTTCATTGTCGCATAGCGGGAAAAAAAACCAAATGTGTCAAAGAAAAATATTCAGCAGCGCTTGCGGTTTGCAAAAACCACTTCCGTAAGGATCGAAATTTTAGGAAATTAATAGTTTGGAGTGATGCAACAAAGTTTAACGTTTTCGAAAATGATGGCAGACCCTATGTGCGACGACCAGTCTGTTGACTGGACCCATAGTATACAAAAAAAACCGTAAAGCACGAAGGGTCATCAGTAATGGTTTGGGGATGTTTTACCTCGTCCGGGGTTGGTCCCTTATTTAAAATCGATGGGAAAATGACTGGGGAAAAATGCACAATGATATCCCACAGAATAATCTAGACAATGTTTATGCGCTGAGATTTACCACTAGCATGGATATTTCAGCAGGATAACGACCCGAAGCATACATCTCGGGTCGTTAAGACTTGGTTTGATGAATACAAGCTCAAAGTCTCGATATAAACCCCATAGAAGATGTATCGGGGATCGTAAAACGGGCAGTTGCGACTCTCGGGTATTATTCAGGCAGAATGGAACAATATTACTTCTCAGCAGTATTACGTTTTAGCTAAAACAATGCAAACGGATGTGCCGAAATAATCCTCCAAAGAAGGACCGAACAAAATACTAAAGGTTCAAAATAGTTTGAATTAAAAATAAAACAATTTAAACAAATTTTAAAAATTTAATTTCAGATGACTTAATTATATCTCCACACAAAATATAAGACTGACATTTTTCTTGTACAAAAAAAAAGTATTTACAATAAATAATTTTTTAAGTTTTTGTAATTAATTAACTGTTAGGTATTTAAACTTAATAAATGAAAGTTGTGTTTGTTAAAATTTTGATTACAACAGTTTTATTTTAAAAAAGTTAAGTATTACTGTATAAATGGCTTAATTATATGTCCACAACTGTATATACTTATACTCGTATATTTATATGTGAAAAAATCAATCAAACAATTAAAAAAAAACTCAAAAAATATTAATATTTCTATAATTCTCAGCTTTAAAAGAATTATTTCAAATTTTCCCCAAGTCAGAAAATTTATTCTTAAGTTCCTTTAGCTGTGTTATTATCACTTCAATCCACACTCTTACTTTTATAAATTTTAATAAACTGCATTTAACTAAATTAGGCCTTAAGCTGTGTTAACTAAACACCTCATAAACAAAAATCTCTTAAATAAACACAGACAAAACTCCTTCTATAATGTTTAAATTTAAAAAGGGGTCGTGAAACTTTCAATGTCATTGTGTTTTCTGTTTTTTTTTTTTGCGGAAAAACAATCAACAGGAGTTTTAAATTGACTTAAAGCCGAAAATGCGTGAGAATTTGCATAAAAAAAATCGCGTTTGCACTCCTTAACTCCCTCAACCAAAAAAAAAAAAAAAGACAAAAAGCAACACATGCAATTGACACAAATTTCACTCTATGATACCAGGAGTACTTTAAAGCCAAACTCCATCATCATTCCATAAAATTTTGAAGCAATGACCGCCAAAATATAAACCAGTCTAAAAGACAGACAGACAATCATACAGTCATATAGAGACTACGAGTATAATAACAACCGAAGCTTTTGTTGCATTTACGACCACAAAACAATACCACATGTGGAGGGGGGAACAAAGCTTTTGCTATCATGTTGTTGTTGTTGTTGTTGTTGTTGCTGCTGCTGCTGCTGTTGTTGTTGTTGAATATGATGAAGACAATATGTGTATAATGTTAGTGTTGTTGTTTGTTGTAGGTGGATTGAATGTTAAGAACGATGAAGTTGACGGCGTGGAGGCTACACAAAATAGAAGGTTAAGCCTGCAATTGATATGAAAGTGGACATTCAGCCACAACACACAATAATAGCTGCAAAAATAACAACAATAACAAGTATAATATTATGTATACATGTGTTTAAACTGTAACTGTAAACCGCGTTTATAACATTATGTAGTCATTTAGGACCAGAGGAGAAGGTTGTTTTGTATTCAAGTAATAGTATGAGTGTTTAATGTATGAATGTGTACTACAATAGAAATTTGCAACAGTTTTTTTTTCTCACATGTACATACATATATATTTTTTTCTTTATTTTCGCGCCAAAGTTAATGACATGTATAGGATTTAATTTTGAAAAGTGTTCCAGGTATTTTTTTTTAATTTAAATGCAGAGTTTTATGGTTTTTTTATTAAACATTAACAAAGGCCGCCGAATTTAATGGAACGTTTTACATTATAAATAATAAATATAAATAATGGATTTTCAAATGGGGGGTTTTTTTTTAATTGTCCTGCTGATCTAATCTATTATTGTTCCTGATCATATTAGTTTACTATATTTGAGTACAAAAGATTTACACGTATCTAAATTGTTTATTTAAATCAAATATGAAAAATGTTACAATAAAGAAAATGAATTGAGTTGAATTGATAAATAATGGATTAAGCATGTTTTAAAATATTTCACTTAAAACTAAGCTAATCCTATAATTTTTACTTAATTTTTATGTGATCTATCATCTACATGATGTAATTAATAAACTGCTTTAGATTAATACGAATATTTATTTTTAGAATTGCTAAAATTCATACAAATTTAAGTGGAATACTGAGTTCTTTGCATAACCTATTGTCTGCAGCATGTAAAAAATATATTTTTTTGTAATTTTAATTAAAATTTTGAGTTCTTCACATTCTACATGCTGTAAAGAATTAAAATTTCATGATCTATCGATGTATTTTTTGGTTTCAGAATGGTTTGAACGTTTTATGGCTCTAATTTATATTGTTTACACCATGTTAACAATTATTTAATCAACTTTAAACTATTTTAGTTAAACTTCTAAAATGTTTACTTATTCTACCTATTGTCTAAATCTTGTAGTTTATATCAATTTGAAATCTATCTATATATTTTTTAGTTTTAGAATACTTTAAGCGGTTTTCAGCATTATTAAAGACTGCTGAAAATCATGGCAACATTTATTAAATTGGATTTTTCATAGTTTTAACAAGTGAAGTGTGATAAATATTAGTACGCTAATATTTTTAAGTCTTATCACAATTCTAGTCAAAGTTATATATTGTTCACGTATTCTCTACATGGTACAAATAATTAAAATGCCATGATTTATTTCATTCATTCATTTGTTTAGTATGATTTTATAGATTTTTACTTATTTTCTACATGGTAAAAATAATTAAAGTATGATTTATCTAACATTTATACTAAAAGAATGAAATGGAAGATTTTCAGCCTTAATTTACATTGTTACATCATATGATGTTACATTTAGATACAATTCTGAATTGTTTACATATTTTACCTGGTGAAAATTAAAACATAAACATTCTCGATAAAATCATACATATGTATTATTTATATTTTTTTTCCTACTGACGACAGTAAATCATAGTCGTATGTTCCATATATTTTCTTTTAACATATTTTTAATTATAATATAATTATAATTAATGAAATGAATTGAAAATAAAGGACAAGTTACTAACTAACATGGTGTAAATAATTAAAATTTCATGATTTATCTATTTATATTATAGTTTTAGAGTGGTTTGAGTGATTCATAGCTGTAATGTACATTATTTACTGTACACTAGTTCAACAATTATTAAAAATGGATTTTTCATACTTTTCATTAATTTTAACAACCAGAAAGTGGTAGGTAAAAGTTTTTTTTCACAATCTAAGCTTCTTTAGAAAAAATTCTGAATTGTTTACATATATCGCCCATTATTTACATGGTGTAAATAATTAAAATTTTAGTATTTATCTAAATCTGTTTTAGTTTAGAGTGTTTTGAACGATTTATAGCTCTAGTTTACATTGTTTACAACATGCCAACAATATATAAATTGGGTTTTTCACACTTTTAATTAATTTTAACAACAAAATAAGGGTAGACATTAGTTTTTCCACAATTTAACCTATATTAGCTAAAAATCTGAATTTTGACTTATTGCCCATTATCTACATGCTGTAAACAATTAGAATTTCATGATTTTATGATTTTGGAATGTTTTGAACATTTCATAATTGTAATTTGAAGTATTTACACCATGTCAACAATTAATTAAAATGGGATTTTCATTTTTACA
Organism: Cordilura impudica; assembly: GCA_963682025.1. Lineage (NCBI taxonomy): Eukaryota > Metazoa > Arthropoda > Insecta > Diptera > Scathophagidae > Cordilura > Cordilura impudica. Next base: position 189,613,874 of record OY821520.1, on the reverse strand, counting down.
AATTTTAAAAATAAAATTTTTTAAAAATTTTAAAATTTCGTATTTAAAAAAATTTTAATATTTTTTTTACTATACTTTTCATTGTTTACACATTCTCAACAATTGTCAAATTGGGTTTGCCATAATTTTAAACTTTGAATTTTTTTTTATTTTTATTTTTTAAATCAAATTTTATATTTTTTCTAATTTATAATTTTTTTAGGTTTTTCTTTAAAAACTTTCGTTTATTGTGCAAGTTATTGTCTTCTTTAAATGAACTTTGTTGTTCACTTTAAATCCCTTTCTAACATATTAGTTCAATTTCTTTATGGGCTTCTTTGATGTCAGTTCTGCATACAAAAGCAAGTAAAAACTAAATTAAGTCTAAACAATTATTTAAAATTCTTAAATAAACCTAAACGAATTTGTCATTTTTAATAATGTGTTTTTTTTTTGTTCTGTTGACACTCACATACACAAATGTACACACTCTCACATAAAAAAGATCATTAAATTTAAGCCATTTCTTTTTTGCAAAGGGGTTTTGTTTTGATGATTTTTATAGCTGAAAATCTGCATATTGTCTTAAAGTATTAATGTAAGTTGCCAACGCATTTTTTCAGGCCATATCTTTAGCACTTCATTTTCTTAGCAACAGCATGCATTGTTAGGCCTACAACAACTAAACTATTATATATTTTACACTAAATTTAGCATTTTGTTTTCAGACTACAAATAAAAATAAAATATTGTCATTTTTTTTTTTTTGTTGTTGTTTGTAGAGTAGTTGGTTCAGCAGACGACTGGCAATGTTTTGTTATTACAATAATAATAATAATGATGATGACGACGATGATGCTGCTGATATTTTGCATCGATTTTTTCCTATCAAATCCATAATGTCAGGCATTAATTAATTTTAACATTTCTTTAGAAGAATTGCAATGGTTTTTTTTTTTTTTTTTTTTTTTGTTTTGTTTGTTGTTTGTCTGCATTTTAGAGGCATCATTTAGTAAAATGTGGCTCATTGCTAGTAAGTAAAACAACAACTATTTGTAGTGAGTGTGTAGTAGAGCGTTTTAGTAGTTGTAGTCATATACTCGTAATGAACAATAAAAATCATACAAATTTATACTCCACTTGTCTGGTGTTATATTGTTTTGGTTGTTGTTGTTGTTGTTGTTGGGGCATGTTAATAAAAATAGGCAAATAATTATTTAAGAATTCTTGATTAATTGGCATTGTAGTTTCTAATTATTGTTCGAATTTTAAGTTGTTTTTCGGTTTATTATAATGTGAGTGCCAAATTTCAGTTTGTTCCTTTTTTTTGTCTATTATTATTTTTAGGCTTAATAAAAAAAATTATAATTAAATCTCTTAATACTTTTTTTTTTTCCAAATTAACGGCTAGGAAGAACATAAAAATTAAATTAATTTTTTTTAACAAAATATATTTTGAAAAAATTTATTGTTTACACTGGTAAACAATTTTAAAAAAGAATTAAACATTTAAACTAGTAACATCTAACTACATTAAATATAAGGACATAGTGGCAACATTTTTAAATGGTTTCCTTCTGATTTCTATGAAATTTTGATTTTAAGAATTTGTTCCAAATTTGTGGGAATCAAACCAAGTTTCTTATTTCTTAAGAAGTCTTAGGATTTGCTGTTTGGCTAAATTTTCTACATTTTCAAAATTCATCCAGCAGTAGGTTGTTTTGTTAATCAACTTACAGCAAAACATTTTTTCAATTTGTTGTCCTCTATCGCTGTTTACTTCTTACATGCAATTTGGTGTCTTTTAAAAAGCTCATAAATTACTTTAACACTTAAAAAAAAATGCGCACAGTATGAAATTTTTTTTGACTTTTTTGTAGAATTCATTCATAATTCTTAAGATTTTACACAGACCTACATCACAGCCTTGAATTTTAAACTGTTAAACACGCGTATAACAATAACTTTTATATAAAAAAAAAGGAATAAACAGGCTTTTAGCAACTTAAAAAAAAAAACGCACCTCTTTTTCTTTTGGCATGACTCGTAAAGAACGCCTACACAATGAAAATGATGATTTTTGAATGAAAGAATAATTTTTTTCTTTTTTTTTCTGGTATTGTTGGAAAGTTGCAAAATACAAACATGAACATCATTAGTAGATTTTGAAAAAAGGTACATATAACATTGAAATAAATTGTCATACAAATAATTATGGTACTCAACTACTGTCTGGTTGGGAAACTGAAAAAGCTTAAGTAAAACCACATAAAGGTGACCAGATGCAAATAAACAATTAAAATCCCTAAAATTAATCTTAATCTTAATATAATAAAATTTTGATAAGTACTTACTCATGAGACTTATAGTTTTAATTACTTTTTTGTAAAATTACCTATAAATAAAAGAATAAAATATCCATTATAAGTATTTTTCAGCATTAAAATAAATTTTTTTATATTTATATATATTTTATATTCTAACCTTCTTTCATTACTGTACAAAATCTTTACCCAAAAAAAAAATTACACTTTTAAACTCGTCAAATAACCATTAACAACTGTTTAAATGATACCGTGAAAAAGGCTTTCAAATTAAATTCTAAAGATATTTCTTCATTGAGTACTAAATCTAAATAAACTCTATTTAAAGTCTCTAAAACAAAAACAATTTTAATTAAAATTAAAACAAAACAATTTGAGATATTTTATCAATTTTTTTCTCATTTTCAACATATTAATATTTGTTCAAAAGTTATAAAATGAGTAGCATGTCTTAACAATATATTGTATAAATTTGTTTGTATTTTTTTTTTCAAATGTTCTTCTAAAAGTTAGAGATAACAGGAGAATATTGCTATTAAATTATTATACAAATAAAACTTGAGTTTAATATTTATAAATGTTTTCGAAATATTTGTTGAATCATAAATCTACAAAGATTTCTAGGTAATTTCGTTTTAATGAAAGATTGCTGTCTATTGGTTAAGTATTTCTGTATATATCATTTCAAATAAAGATAAGATATCAAAAAAAAAAAAAAACGCTGTTCATCCTCTCCCCTTTTAACTACTTAAAGTCTTCTTCTTCTATTCACCATAAATTAACTTGATTTGATTGGTTTTATTTGCTTAGTTAACGAATCATGTATGGAATGATTATCTTAACTAAAAAAAAAAAAAATATGGCTGCTTAAACGAAGAAAACAATATATAAAGGCCATAATTAAATAAAATGTTTATTTTGAAAGATAACAAAAGCCAGAGAATATTTATAGATATATGGTAACCTTAATAAATGGTTTAGATAAGTTTATATATAAAAGCGATCATCAAAAAATAATAAGAACAAAATCAAATTAAAGAACAAAAATACTAAGCATTTAACATATTTTGATTAAAATTACTCTTAAAATATTAATTACTTCAATATAATACTCAATGAATTTAATATGAGGTTAAAAAATATTTTAATAATATTTAATAAAAAAAATATTTCAAGAAAAATTTAACTAAAAAATATTTGTTATTTTTTTCTTTACAAATAGCTGTTAATAACAAATAAATGTTTAAAACTTACTGCTGAGTTTTAAATTGTAGTTTTATATAGTTAAAGAGAGTAATTTTAATAAAAAAAATGTTAAAAATCAAATTTGTTTTAAAATTTATATTAACAAAGTTGTTATTTGAATTTTTGAAAAATTTTAAAAGTTAAACAAATATTTTTTATTGTAAGAGAAAACATTTTAAAAATTAAAATTAATCTGTTAGTCAAATTGTAATATTGCATATATTTTACTAATGATGTTTATCAGGAAATGTTGATAATTCAATTAGTTTGGGCTAATAAATTTTATAAAACTTTAAGAGTAACTGTAACAATAATTTTGTAAAATTTATTAAGCAACAATTTAATAAATTTAAATTTTATATAAATTTGTTTTGATAAAATATTTAAATATATTAGATTAAAATTTTATGTATTTTATATTTATATTTATTTAATATTTATATTTTATATATTTAAAATATTTTATATTTTGTATATTTTGTTTATATTTATCCTTCGTTAAATGCATTTTTTTTTTCTTAAATTTTAAAAATTAAATAAAAACAAAAATATACATCTTCCCCAAATTTAGTTTTACACAGTTTTATAATGATTTTAAAAAAATGTTTAGTTTTAAATTAATTTAAAGGATTTGCAAAGCCAATAAATAACGCTGTGAATTGCAATACACAGAATTCCATAAAAAAAATATATAAAAATATTAAACTATATATACTTTAATAATAAATTTGTAATATTCAAAATTCAAATTTTTGGTAATATCCTTTGATTTGATAAATTGTAAATTTACATTTAAATTGTAATTTAATCACAAAATATTTTAAACGAATTTATTTTTTATATTTTTTTTACCTACAAAATTTGTTAAATGAGTTTCTTAATATTTTAAAAATAACTCTAAACAATAATTTTCACAAATTGTTTTAACAAATATGTTTGTTATAAATAAATCTATATAAATAAAAGCGAAATTATGCATGCTTGTTTGTAGCTTATAAGAGGCTAAACCATTGGACCGATTTTCCTCAAATTTTTACAGTCTTACTGTGCATCTGGAAGGAACTATAGGCTAATTTTTTTTCTTGATATTTTTAGTTGGCGTGGCACCTCCCATACAAAGTAATTAGAGCTTTGCGAATTTGTCTATTATAAATGGAACTAGCTGGTTGAATAATGGGCGGAATCGGACCAATGGATATATATAAGCAATTATATAAAATCATATAACTGGAGCACTACAAAAGGAGTCAATCAGATATTAATGTGGGTAGTCAAATGAAAAATGGACGGGATAGGATTAGTGGGCGACGCACCTCCTGTACAAATAATATTAAGTACTATGGAAACGATAGTCTTCAGACTTTTGGCAAGTATATTAATTACCAATGTCGTGGAAAATATATCGCCAAAAAAACAAAAATCGCCAATTTTAAAAATAGCACAAATAAAAAATTTCCAAATGATATTCTAAATTCAAGGCCAATCGTTAAGTGTGCCGGTCTTAATTTGGAAAATCCATGTTTTTCATGGGCAGCTATATGTAGCTTGCTCCAGAGTAGGAAAGCCGAAAAATTTTATATTTTTTTGCAGCGAATGAAATAACAAAAATATTCTATATCAGCGCATTAAATAAAAAAATATAAAATAAAAATATACAATAAAATAAAAATATACAATAAAATAAAAATATAATATATAAAACTTAGGAAAAATTTATTATAAAAATATAGATGCCAATAAGTCTAGGTAATTCATAACAAAGTCGCTAGTTTTAATATCAAAAAATCATTTGTTGGTTTTTAATTTAAAATCAAATTGTAATTTTACATATTTTCAGAACAGCTTTAATTCTTAAATGTTTAAAATTCTGGTAGTATTAAATTTGAAGTAAGAAACATTTTATAGAAATAAATTTGAATTGAAAATTTGTTAAAAACCCTCAAAATGTATTAATTTGTTAACCTTCAAGCTGTAATTTTACATATTTAATAAAAATATACATATTTAAAATTTTTTTTAAATTTTTTTCTTTAAAATGTTGTTAAATTTAAATTTTTTCACACTTATTAAAAGTAAAACTAGTTAATAACTTCTAAGATTCCTTTAGCAAAAATCTTTTTTAAATAAATTTTGAAAGAATTTTTTTTGCATATTTTTCTATTACATTTAAAAATTTTTTACGTATTTTAACATTGATTTTAATGAAAAATGTTTAAAACTCTTTTAGTTTAAAGTTTTTTACTTAAAAAAGTGACTAACAAAAGGTGTATAAATCGTTAAGCAAAAAAAAAAATGTTCAAAAGAAAATGTAAAAAAAAAATTAATATAATTATATAAATAATTAATTTTCTATGCAAATGAAATTGTATTTTAATTGTATTTAAAGACTGTTTTAATTAAAAGATTATAAAAATTAATATAGTTTTAAGTTTAATATTAAAAAATATTGATATATTATTTGTTTTAATATCAAGAGTAAATCTAATCAAAAAATATGTAAAATATCTTTAGCAAAAACCTTAAAGTATATAAATAAAATAATAAAATTTCTATAGAAAATTTTTTGAAATAATAATACATAATTGTAATAATTGTGATTTTACATAATTTAAAAGTGATTTTAATCAAAAAATATTTAAAATTTATATCCTTTTAATTTACATTTAATTTAATTAATTTGTTATACAAATTTTGTTAAATCATATTTTTTTAATATTAAGGTAATAGAAGATTAAGTCAGAAATAATTTTAAAGGTGAAATTAAACAAAGAAATGTTTAAAACTCATTTTGTTTTAAATTTTTAACAAAAAAAATTCTGTTATTTTTTTTTTTTAATATTAAAAATTTGTATTTTATAAATTTTTGATATATGTATCTTTTGTGGCCTGTTTTTAAATCTACTGTTTTCTTCTAAATCTATATTACTTTTTATCTGAAAGATTTGTTGTTTATCTATAACTTAACTTCATTTTGTTTCATTAAATTTTGTGTTTCCCCTTATTTGTGTTTTTATTTTTGTATATTTTTCAATACTTATATAAAGGTGCAAACGAGTTCTTAGTTTTTTTTTTTTTTGTTAAGAGAGCCCTGCTTAGCACCTAAAAGCATACTACATATTACAATCACTTTTTTCGTGCTTTCTGTAATACAAAAAATACTAAATAAGAAAAATGCTAAAATACTTTTCATAACGTACGCTCTTCAACGATTTTTATGTGAAGCCCTCTTCACTCAAGCAAATAAAGACAATCAAGGCAAAAAAAAAAATGGAAAAGGAAAATTCTATGGAAAAAATCACATAAAGTAAAATATTTTTTTTTTTCTTTATACACCACACATACCTATACATTAACATGGTACATATATAAACCTACACTGACACATCAAAAGTAGGTGGTACTCTATTGGGTTGTATTAAGTTAATGTCATTTATATATCAACCATATATTTAGCCATACATGTACTTATGTATAAATATAAAATGTATGATGTGTTTTTTTTTTTTTTTTTTTTGAACCCATATTACACACCCAACGGGTATAGAGTTTTATAGATGGATTCCCAATCGTAATCAATGTTGGCTGTTATGTGTTTGGCATTATATACCTCATGCATCACACATACACTTTCTATACAAATAAAAAGTATATACATTATTCGGTTAGCCCATGAGGGGGATGAAGTATGGTAACGATGTAAAGGGCATTTACAGATATATCACCAATACGTTTATATTTATATGTATGTACTAAATATAAAAAAAAGAAATTCTATAGAAAAAAAAAAAAGAAATTGATGTGGAAAAAAATATAAAAGTTAACGACCATAAGAGCAAAAGAGAGTGAGTGAGTATATGTTTTTTAGCCAAAAAATGTGAGAGTTTTTTTCTGGTAAAGCGCCTGCCGATAGAGCGTACGTTTAAATATCTTTCTATATATATTTAGGAGAATCCTATACAAGGATTTGAACGGAAAAAAATTATCACAAATAAAATAAAGCAATGCTTTCTTTTTCCCATATTATTTATAAAAATTCAATAAATACATATAGAAAAAAAAAACGTATACCAAAAGTGGTAGAGGATAAATGTACCAAAACATCTCAAAGCGAGAGGAATATGTTAGGGTGTTGGGGGGGGGGGATAAAAACAGTGTCTGCTAGGGGGAAATGTCATTATTGGTAAGAAGGTTTTGTTAATGGTGTTGAAATGTGGTAAGAAATGTCTTTGCTTGAAGAAACAAATTTTTATTTCCAAACCCCCCCCCCCCCCCCAAACCACTCATATTTTACTGAAAACTCCCTTAAGAGAATATAATAAGAAAGTAGGATAGCCAGGGAGTTTATGAATAAAATATGTGAATATTATTTAAAAAATTGAATTCAATACACACTCGTGTATTAAACTTTACGTTTTTCGCAATTGTATATAGAAAACACTTTATGTACTACCTTAATTTTTTCCATTCAAAAGTATGGATGTAGAGGAGTCCCTGTTCTGCTGTAGTAAGCATTGGGTTCATTGGATGTTTTTTCGATTATATAAATTTTTTCGTTTATTTTTTTTAATTTTGGGTTGAGCGCGTTTTTTTTTCTTTTTTGGTGTCAAAGTATAGAAAAAAAGGAATATAAAAATTCGTTTTATATTTTTTTTCAATTCTTATTTTTTTTTTTTTTTTTTGGTACATAGTTGTGAGAATTGAGAGTCAATTGAATTCGATTGGACGAATGGCAGACGTTGTTGGATTCTTTCTTTTTTTTTTTGTTGTTGTTGGAAAAAATAAAAGAAAAGATGGTTGTTAACAATAATAAAGTATGGCAAAAACGAAAAAAAAAACATCAGTAAATTTTTTATTTCTTGCATACACAGAATCTCAAGAAGGAGTGGTAAATGTAAATTTATTACATATGTAAGTATATAGATGGAAAGCTGTATAAGAACTAATATATATAAGTATATAGCTAAAAAGTTTATTGCTTTTTTATCAAAATAGGGATAAGAAATATAAAATTAATTTACATAAATGGCAATTTCTTTAAGTTTTCGAAAATTTTTAAATGAAAAAAGTTAGCAATGTTAAACATTTAAGAAAGATACGAAAGTTTAAAAAGTTGGTACATTAATGTCGTCAACAATATTTATAAGATTTAATTTTAATACTATTTTTTTTTCCTGGAAAAAATATATAAATAGCATATTTCTCATTTCATTGATATAAACTGTAATTTAATTCTACTTTAATTTAGTACTTTATTTTTTAGTACTAATTAATATTTTTCAGTGTTGGAAATAGCATATTATAAAGAAAAACTAAGTATCTAAGTACTAAATTATGTTTTGTACTAAATACAAATAAACATAATTGCTAATTCGTTTCGCAAAAGGCCAAAGAAAAAATCAGCAGAAAGTGTTATTTACTAAAATTTTGTTCCAGTTTTTAGTATTAAATACAATTTAATTTATCGGTATTTCCGTGTTTTTAATTTATTTCTGCAATGAAACTAATATTTTATAAAAATCAATGTAAGAATTTAATTTTTTTTTTTTTTTTGAGTCTATAAAAAATGTGCTAAATCCTAATTTAGTGTTTAATATAAAATATTAAAATACTGGCAGTTTTTTTACACTTAAACTAACATAAAAATCAACAGCAAAAATAGTTATCTTCATAAACCATATACTAAAATTTAGTACCATAGATTAGTTAGTACTAAATGTCAATCTCATTTATCATTTTTATCATAATTAAGAAATGATATAAATTTTCCATGGATAATGAACTAAAATTAAGTACTATATTTTTAAGATCTTAATAATTTATTTCTGTAATGAACCTAACATTTTATACAATTTTATTCAATAATTAATTTTTTCAACTCTATAATACATTTTAAAGTAAAAAAAAAAATAATTACAAAAAAAGTTTTGCTCTTCAATAACCATGTACTAAAATATAGTACAATAACACTTAGTACTAAATAGAATTCAATTTAATGATTGTTTTTGTGTTTTTATTTTTTATAACTAAAAATAAAAAAGAAAATAATACTTTATAAAAATCTATTAAATAATGTACTAACACTATGTACCAAATCAAAGTTTAGTAATAAATAAAAAATTTGAACAAAATTTGGAGCAATCAAAATCAAAATTAAAAAGGTTTTTCGTGTTTATGTTTATTATATATTTATTTATATTTATTTGCAAGGATACTTAGATCTCCATAATATATTTAAATAGTGAGCTTACCATTTTATAAAATTCTATTAAATAATTGAGTTTTTAATCCTATAAGGTATGTACTAAATATTAGTTTAGTATACTTACAAAATCGTATACTAAAATTAAGTTCTGTATATAAAATTTGATGGGCATGTACTAAAATTTAATACCATTGATTTTAGTACTAAATAAATAAAAAATGCATCTTGTATTTTGTACTAAAACTTTGTACTATTGTTTATTGTTTTAATGG